>JAPYZJ010000811.1:0-66727 GCA_030522765.1 Ophioninae sp. B BG-2022a
AGCAAGCGATTATGCAAAGTACGAAAACAGTGGAAAATTCCGTAATTTTCGAAGTGACGTACCGGCTACAAAAAAAATCGCAAAAATATGAATGAAAAACCAAAAGAAAGCGATTTTTTTCCTCTTTGAAACGCCGTTTGGTAAATTGAGTTACGATCATTTTTCGCCGAGATATCGAATTTAATGTCAAAACAAAAAAACTTAGAAAACGCCTGAACTTAGAAAAATGGTGATCCCGGAATTTAGAAATTAGATGTTTAAAGAGGTAACTGTTAGCTTTAGTTTCGTTTTTTTGAACAAATTTTTACGATTTTTTTTTCGCCGAGACATTCGATTTTTCGTCCGGATAGAAAAATTATTGGATGCCTAATACTTTTGGCCAGAGCTGTACGTACAATCCATCGATAAGCAAGATTCTATGCTAAAAATGTTGAGAAATTTGCTCTTTTCACCCTGGTGATTCTATACTGAATTGGATATTGGTTTTGACCGAAAGATAAATATTTTCAATAGGGTTGAAAAATAAACAACTCAAAATAAAAATATTGCAACAGGATGCAACTTGTACTGTTTGGATAAAAATTATGGTGGCGTACTCATAATATGGGACAGGATGTTTGGCACGTTTATGGAACAGCGAGCTCAAGAGGACATAATTTATGGCCTCGTCGTTAGTCCCCAGACTTTTAATCCTCTTTACTTGCAAGTGAGTGTATTCCAAAAGTTCATCTTTCTTTATATTGCAACTTGATCAATCGACGATTAATTCTGATTCGAGAAATTTATATGCTCACTTGAGTTTGTTTGGGTTTCAAAACGATTACTTGCATCATCCATTTTTGCAGATATTTTATGCAAAAACGATGCTCGAGAAGAGTTGGAGCCAAAAAAATCTGAAAAACAAGCTGGCTGTTCTTTGGAAAGGCCCGAGCTGGTTTCCCGGATCACCTCGTCTTGGTCTTGACGAATTCAAAGTGAATGTGAGTGCATTCGAATCGAAAATGAAATTACGTTAACAATCACTTGAAAAAACGTCTTTTCTTCGGTTTCCGGTATTTGACGTTGACGTTCAAATAGTAGGTGAATTCAATTCGTTTCCAATCGCAGTCCATACGTAACGGAAACTTTTCTTCATTGCTACTCTGCAAAAATTGAAAAGTTTATCCAAAAATTGAATCATTATTAAAAACGACCATCGTTAAGGAATTATTGAATTATGCGTTTAAAGATTAACTTAATTAATGTAAATTCGGTTGAGTAATTAGTTTCCCTAAATATCGCCGGTTGTTTTTATCATTATGTCGTACCCAACATTTATTTTCTAAAATGATCTGCCAAATGAGGATTTCATAATTCGATTAATACGTAAATACTCCATGATAAGTATAATTCGTCGAACTGATTTTCATTCGAAAAAAAGCATGAATATACTTTTGAAAATTCAAATACATTCGTTACAAATTCAACATTCGAAGATCGAATTCTAATTTTTTTAAATATTCAAGTAGAAGCGAATAAGAGGGAACAGTCCGATAATTGATAATTAGGTAGCGAAGAGGATCGATTAACCAATTAGCATAAATACTGAATAAGTAATGGCTGGCAAGTTAATTGATCTTAAAAAATAATGATATTTATTATCAGGTAAAGCCTTAAACCGGCTTGATAATACCTGTATAAAAATCGTTACTAATTTTGGTTTATGTATACTCGTATCTTTACATAACTTCTCGTAAATTAGGCACGCAAATATCGTACGCGAGAGCACCGAGACATACGCCTGTTGAATATCAGCAAGCATATTATTTATACGTGTACTCGATGGTGAAGTATTAAATTGATATACAAACCGGTTTCCAATTACGTTGCACATGACAGCGAGGGTTTTTAATAGACTCGCTGGCTGTGGCTTGATTCCTTCGAAAATAGTATTCTATTATTTCACACATTCCAAAATATAACGGGCTCAAAATTGTTTCTTCGACTACAGGTTACCGCCAGGATCAAATACGGCACGTATCTTCCCAACTGGCAAAGTTTGTACATAGTATTGCACTTTTGTATCGTTTTTTACACGCATCTGCAATTCTACGACGAGAAACGGGTAAGTTTGATTATTCATATAATCAAAAACATTGGGCTACAGGAAAAACAGTCTGCTCTATTTGAGAATGATTATTTATTTCAGTAGACATCGTATTTACGAGAAAGACAGTTTTAGCGTGTATGGAATATTTTAATCGGAGATTAAAATTTTGTTAACGAATCTGATATTCAAATGTTTTGTATCAGTGATATGATACATCCGGCAAAATAAGGTCTTATTATTTGGATGGTCAAAAACGATTCTTATCTGGAACTTTTTTTTACACTGATGAAGCTATCAAGATAGGGCTTCAAGAAATTGTTTTAAATATCTGAATGCTCGAATCAACTTTCTATTTAAGGAAAAAAAAACAATATAGTTAGCTCATTAGTCTGCCTCATTAGTATGCCTAAAATCGTGGGTGCTTCTTTTGCAAATCTTTTGCAAAATTTGTTGCGCTGGTGCATTTTGCAAATTATCGTAAAATGAATAATTGATTTGAGAATTAACAGATGTGCCCTCCGATCCTCGTCTTGATTGCTCCATTAGTATTTTATTCTCAAAAGACATTCGTCGACCATTAAAAAGTATGTAAAGCTTTAGGCATGCTAAAAGATATTCTATACCAGTAGACTCGTTGACTTTGCTGCGTTTCGCTTTCTCTTGTCTAATCTAATCGTCATTAAAAAATTTCAGGAGCTTATCTTCGTCACCAGTACTTCAATAATTGTAAACAACATAGTTACTCTTACCGCGATTGGGCTCTTGTTTGACGAATACGAATACGCAAGTGTCATTGAGCTCGTTCGTTGCACGGTTAATCTCGCTTTGCTGGAAAGCAATCGAGTCATGAGATTGTCGCACGACTTGATTTACTACGTATATTTGAGTTCTTGGTGCATATGGATCGCGCATTTCTTGCGAAAGAATTAATCGACGTAATCGAGTTTTGGAACGATTCGTCGATCCGTCATTACGCATCACCCTGGCCATTTACACAAGACGTATTACAGACCTTTCGGATAAGAAAAAAACGCCTTCGATATAAGATGAGCTTATATGGAGTTTCTTCACGAAAACCTTGTAAGTACACGATTTATGGATATATATTTACCTAAAATGCGATCGAAGGTTGATGTAGAGATAATTTGGAATGCTTTTGGATTGGAAGCTAATTTTCGAAAACTAGTCAATTTTATCAGACTTCTAAACCCTCAACTTTCCGATTGGAAAAGAAGCGTATTCAACTCTCATTTCCTAAACGATTCTTCAGAATTTTAGGAAATTCGTCCAGACGTCAAATTGATAGACAAACGGCGGAGATTCGTAAAATTTCGTGAATTTGAAGAAAAATAGGTAGCCGCGTAGTCACATTAGAAACGAACATTTTGGCACTTCAATGACTTCACTTACCTAGAGAAATCCGTTGGTACCTACAATTAGGAAGCGATTGTTGATCATTTCAAGCATCTGTCTCATGACATTCGTGAAGGTTAGTTTCTGTGAATTCGAATCGAGAAATATCGATGTAATGACTTGACCTTGATGAACCGCGCAACTGACAATTGATATTTAGCTGTGTATTAAAAACACCGAGTTTTTTGAGCATTGATACATAGTAAATGCTTCTTTGCGTTTCACGGCGCGTCAGAAGAAACGAGACGTGTTATGCTGTGACATCTGCCGGTAGGTATAGGTAGCTCTATTCGATTCTGCCTTACCGGTTTCGCTTCAGGTGTCGCGTCTCTCGTAAAAAATAGGCTTCAGTTGTTCACTGATGGCAGATTTTATCATTAGTTTTCTTAGATTTTAGGTTCTTAATCTGTTGAATATTCACCGCTAGATTCTTCCCTACCTCGCTAATTCTATTATTAGGAAAAATAAAAAAACAGTGCGACATGGTGAACTATTACATTAAAGTTTTTTTTATGGCCGGTAACGACCAGCGTACTTAAGGACATGTCGAAGATGTACCACGTGACACACGAGTGCGAGAGAATAGTCGAAATTAAAAAATCGCAATTTCTCAAGAATGAAACATTTTTATCGTAAAATTCAAGCATCTATTTCTGCCTCTATGAAATCTACAAAGACTGATGCTCGATTTTTCGCCGTAAACTTAACCGACGCCGAGAAAGGGGATTTCGAAAAATTGTGAGGTTATGTCGATGTTCGCCATGCTCTTAATCGGACAATTTTGTTTTTCAGGGTTTCAACCTCCGATTATAAACAGGAAGAGATTGAAATCACAAAATAATACGTTTCGGAAGATACCACAATCGATTCGAACAATCACGAACATGAATCAGTCTACATAACTAGGCAAAATTTTTGTAGATGAGGATTCGAGTACCACAGTCTCGAGAATCGCCTCCACCGAACGTATTATTTACGAGCTGCGATCAAATTTATTTTTTCTCCATTATTTATTTGTAAATGATATATTATACTGGGTAGACATGTAATATATTATTGCGTATCATCAATAATATACTTTATCGTTATTATAGTTTTTTTGTACGCGATAATCTATCGCATTGTATCGCGCATACTTTTGGATGAGGCTAATCAGTCATTGCGACTAGAGGTCAAGGATGATACCGCAGCATGAAAGCGCATGAAAATTATTCAATATAGCGCGTATCATTCTTATCATTTATTCTTCGTTAAGACCCCTTTCTACACGTTGCGGAACACGAAGCGCATTATTGCGAAGGAAATAGGTTTTGTCTCGTTTCACCAGGCGTAAAAAAAAACAATTTGTATAACATGATTTCGGATAATAATCAACTTCTTTTTATTATCAGATGTACAAAATTGATGTATACCGCGCTGAAATCGTAGACGAAGACTGCATTATACACGATTTCCCTGAGAAAATTCTATCAAAGGAAAATCTACGAATCTTTCACAGATAACATACCAAATTACGCTTTACTATCCAGATGTATGGAAACAAATGTTCGAGGAAAACGAATATTTTTGAATATGGCCCGAATGCACGAGTAATCGACATCAATGAAATCGTGACGTTGCTTTACTCGTCTGACTCTCGTATTTGCACCATTTGAGAAGTCAAGTATCGTCTGGGATGTCAAGTTTGGTTTTTCATTTGACCATTCAACGTTGAATTGCTTATCGATAGCGCTATCGCCAAAATATCTATGAGTGACACTTGGATCGTTCAAAATGATTGCGAAACATAAGAACTGATGAAAACATTTCTGTGATGTCATACGTCTCCATACATCAATTTTCTTCCAACAATCGACAGTGTCGTTCTGTCCCAATGTCTCCCATTGTTCCTTGTAGTACCAAAGCTCACCATCCACGATTGCTTACAGTTATTTTCCTCACGTTTCTACCTCACATACCAAGCGAATACTATAAAAACGAATGACTTCTTTCTAATCCTTGTTATATTTGCCTCCTTCTTCCTTGATAATCATTATAATCGTATTACTTCCGGAATGTTGACGAGAATGACACTTCGATAAAGTGCCATTACATTATGATACAAGCTGAACGTATCTCGATCGCGTTTCCAAAAATATAAACATACAAATGCAACGTAATAATACTTGGTAAAAAATGTTAAACAATTAAGCAAAATATTGCGAGCATAAACACACCTATATATGTGTATATATATACATACAGATACATGCATATATATATGTACACGTGTGTATATATATACAATATTAGAATAGGATAAAATGCTTACAACTAAGAGCCACTTTCGTACCACCTAAAATCTCATTTACTCAACAACTTTTGTTATATTTTCAATTTCGTAACTATCATGATTTGTTCCAAGCATATAGGTTTATATTTTTTTTTAATATTGAATACGAGGACTCGTCGGGTGACGTCACACGTCGGAACATCCCGTTACGATAAAAATGGAGCGATGGTAACTAACGCGTTACATTAATATATTTCCATAATAAAATCCTATTCGTTAACGAACGCCACGAAAAGCTTCGGCGATTACGAGACGCGCAGTCGATAAAGCTTCCGTTTCGTCGATCATTTTTCAGCCATTGCGCGCGCACACACACCCAAATACATTCACACGTACACATAAGCCGTTGTTTTTTTTTTCTTCTGATACGGATCGTCGCGTAGCTCCTTTTACGTATATAGCCATTCCATTCTTCATCTGCAACACTTGAAAATACAATCTTTTCTTGTACATGTAATTGTGAAGAAGAAAATGTGAAATGAACTTTTTTTTACTGCGAAAAACAATTTCTTACATTTTGTCCATGCCGAGAAGTGAGTTTACTATTAAACTCATTTGACAAAGACAAAATGTAAATTTTTTAGGTTTACTTTTATTTCCGTTAGTTGTCTGTCCGTCAATAGCGTGTACGGCGAAACTAAACAAATATCTGAGAGAAGACATTGAAAAAAAACAAAGAAAAAAAAGATACTAATTGATGGACCATGAAATATGCCCGGATTCGACACATGAAAAACTTGTTGGTCTACATATGCGTACCTCTCAGTACCAAAATAGCGAACAAAAAAATTAAGAGTATGAACACACCTATATGACTTTTTTTACGATTTGCTCGTCGAGTGTGACGTCGCCTTGCCGCTATTGGTTATCTTCGTGTCAGTAGTGGAACAAGTTTGCTCGACGGAATCGTCGAGGGATCCTTTAACGTGGGAGCTGGTGTGACTTTCAGAGCTTTTATCATGGGCCTCGGGTTCCTGCTGTTGTTCAACGAGGGGTATTTCCAACGAGTCCGAAGATATTCGTCTGCTACCGCTGAGACGATCGTTCGTCGCGTCAGCTTGTGCGTCTCTTGGATCTCTCGCGTTGTTTAGAGAATCGGAGCTCAGCGATGGAAAATCAATGGTCGTTTTCATTTCAAGAGAATCCGAGCTTCGACACAATGGATTGTGTTTTTGATTAACGTTTTCAGCGAGTTCCAAAGAATCGGTGCTAGTTTCCATAACATTGGTGTCGCCTCGTTCAACCGGATCTTGCTCGACTTCCGGTATCGTCATTATCGTCGAAGCTCCAACGTTATCCAACTTTTCTGCTTCAGCGGTTATTTCAATTTGCGATATGTCTTCCGTGGTGTCGTCTTGACGATCGAACTTTTCCACGTTTGCCTGTGCTATTCGTATTATTTCATCGATTTCCATTATTCTCTTTTCGTAATCGTCCGAGCCCGATGTGCTGGGATTGAAGGAACCAGCTGCGCTCACGGGGTCGCCAACGGGTTTTGATCTCGGCAAATTTTCGAGTTTGTAACGACTCTCGGGGCTTTCGTGATCCAAAAGATCCTCCTCTTCTCTAGCCCGGAGCTCGATAAGGTGAGCTTCTCGACAAGCTTTTTCGAGGCCCTCGAAATCCTTGAGTGAAGACAACGAGACATCGTCACCGTGGCCCGATCGACTGGCAACGTAACGCCGCGGTAGACTTCCGTTGTTCACCGATTCCTGAGAGCCGCATTGAAACTTTCGGGCATTCTCCAACGCTACCGCACTCTCGAGAGATTCGAACTCTTGCAGGGAACTCAACGAAACGTTGTCGTGCTCGGTGGGTTTGGAGAAATATTTTTTACCAGCTAAAACATCGTAATCGGTCGTACTTCCGTAACTTCCCCTCATACTTCCAACGCTACCGATTGATCCCTTGTGACTTCCCAAACTACCGAATCTGCTGCTGCCTGCTTCAAAGTCGGTTATCTCTTCTTCCTTGATGTCCTCCAATCGGCCCCGGTCGTAATCGAGATCGTAACCACGGGGATCAGCTTGGAACTGCATTTCCATCCACTTTTTGCTGCCTTCATAATTCTCGTCGTCGGACAACGACTGGGAATACTGTTCGTCGGCGTTTGACGCCATTGGTGGACTCTCCTCTGACTCAAAGTCGAATAATTCATTGTTTCTTGCCATTGCCTGACTGGCGGATAAAGCTTCACCCTCGTTCTTACTTTCACCGGTTATCAAATTCTCCAACTCTCTGTCGTACTTCTTGATACTCGAGTAAGAGGTAGATCCGATGCTGACGCTTTTACCCTCGGAATCAAATTCCTCGGCTTCCCTGCCGACTTCCTCGATCACCACGAAATCGTCGATTATATCAGGCTTGTCAACGAGCTCGAACGAATCACTGTCCGGGGAATGGCGATCGATCCGAAATTCTTTCTCTATCACTGTTTCGAACGACATCGCACCGGAAGTCGATGAAGTGGTACTGGCTTGATGCAGTAACGTACCCATCGAAGTTTGCATCGTACCACCAGCTGGTATTTCACCGTCGAGACTCGTCGACGGATCGAAAACTTCCGGTTTACTTTCCGTTGCATCGATTTCTTCCTCGACTTCCATGTGCGTGTCCAGGGGCGGTAAGTCACTCTGAAGTTGATCAGTCGCTGTGCTGGCCTCCCCGGGAACATCGAAAACGTCAGTTTTCGACTCCATCGACGATAAACTCTTGTCGTAAGCTTCGCTCGTCAAATCCGTACTGACGAATATCGAATCGGTTCTGAATGCTTCTTCATCCTCGGCGACTGTATCGCTCGGCAATTGTTCGGTGGTGCACTCATCGAATCTAGTCTCCTCGCCAAGATCCTCCTCGTTTTCTGGTTCTTCGGTATCAACGGCTGCCTCGTCGATTACCTGTTGAAATATCATCTCGGATGAACGTTTCATTCGACACGGTATATCACCGGAAGTTTTGTCGTAAGCGTCTTCCATGGCGATTTCGCTGCTGGAAGAATCCGATTCTTTGGACTCTTTATCTTCGTCCAATATGCCTTCGAGATTATCGTCGATTTGATCCTTGTCAACTTCTCGTTCATCCTCGGCATCGGAAGCGACGAGAGTTTCGGAAAGTTCGCCGGTACTATCTATGCTACCTAAATGTCCTGAACTGAACGAATTCAACGATTTCATAGACTCCCGAGAACTCAAGGTGCTCACTGCACTTTGGTACTCTTGAGAAGTTGGCCTGGAAGCTGACGAATGCTCGATAGACATGAGAGCAGTTTCGTACTCGGAAACTGTTCCGGATGGAAGAGTCGAATGAAGAGCCTCGATGTCGGACGAGCTCGGTCTGCTACCACTACCGATCTCGTAATCGCACGATTGGTAATTACTACTGTCACCGGAACTCGAACCAGCGTCGCTCTCGGAAGTGACTTTTTTCGAAGCCCGCGCAGGTTTGGGACGTCTTCTCGGAGCTGGTTGAGGAGTGAGCAACGTCGTAATCTCATCTTTATTTTCGGGCTCCGAGGTCGATCGGCTGGCTGGAACTGGACTCGGTATTGCGGTATCCTCAGCCTTTCCGCTAATCTCTTTCCTAACGACTCTCGTTTCTCTGTGAACAACTTCGGATTCCTTCGTCGTTAGGCTCGTTGATACGCAAGATTCCGACTGAACTTCGCTGAACTTTTCATCCGTTTCCGTCTCTTGACTTCCGTCGTCCGAAATTCTCTTCGGATCGATCTGGCTGGATACTTTGTCATCGGAAGATTCAACTTCAGATGGTTTTTCAATCGAAGATCGCTCAGTCTTGCCGGATGTCGTCTGTTCGATCTGATCGATCGAAGGAGCTTTGTACAGAAACGGCAGATCATTGGGTATCGTTTCTGGCTCGAGCTTGAACTGGAATTCCGATGGTGAGTCTTTTATCTGAAAGATAGTTTCACTATTCTCGCTCAGTTCTTCAATGAGATCTTGCTTCGCAGCTTCCAAGGATTCCTTCACTTCGGCAATTTCTTTCTTCACGACTTGATCGAGAACTTTTATGGCGTAAGACGCGCTGAGATCGACATTCGACAAATCGTCTTTTTTCATCTTATCACCGGATACTTTTTCACGAGATTCGCAACTACTGGCTTCCTGTTTTTTCGTTTCATCGAGATAAGACTTTCTCGATTTGATCGGTGACGTCTGTTTCAAAACTCTCAGAATTACGTCACCCTTCCCGTCATCTGGAAGTTTGCGCGCACTTCTGACAACTTCTACACCTATCCTAGTTTTGTCTTCTTGTCCAGTCTGAAGTTCTTTCGACTCTGGTTCCGTGACTTCTTCCACTGCTGGAACGCTGGCTACCGTAATGGAAGTAGTCTCTAAGTCTGCAGCAGACTTCGAAGGCTCTATTTTTTCTTTAACTGACTTTGAGGTCTCTATTTCTTCTGCAACGGATTTCGAGGTCTCAATTTCTTCTGCAACAGATTTCGAGGTCTCTATTTCTTCTGCAACAGATTTCGAGGTCTCTATTTCTTCTGCAACAGATTTCGAGGTCTCTATTTCTCCCGCAATGAATTTCGAGGTCTCTATTTCTTCTGCAACGGATTTCGAGGTCTCTATTTCTTCCGCAACGAATTTCGAGGTCTCTATTTCTTCTGCAACGGATTTCGAGGGTTCTACTTCTTCTGCAACAGATTTCGAGAGATCTACTTCTTCTAAAACCGACTTAGAGAGCTTGACTTCTTCGTCATCAGTCTTTTCCTCTACAATGATCGGAACTTCTATCGACACATCACCGATAGCTGTGGTTTGATCTGCTTTCCCTACGTCATCAGTAGAAACTTCGCCGTGTGTCGAAACACCAGATGTCTTCTCAGTTTCGATAATTTCCGAGTCGCGAGTATACTGGACTTCTTCACGAACTTCCGTTGGCGTCTTGGCCTCGTATTCTCGCTGCAACGTGTCCATCAGTTCTTGGCAGCTTATATCCAATTTATTCTCAACCATTCCAGTTTCAAAATCTGGTTCGGTGACGGTGGTCACTACGAATTTGGTGGACGGAGGTGTGGTAACATCGATAGCTTTTTCAATGGATGATTCTCTGACCGAATCAATCGCGCTCACATCCTCGGAAGATCTCGTGCCGGATTCTTGCTCGTTATCATCGATCAACTCGTCACGAAAAATCTCTTGTTTGATCAGTGATAACTGATACTCTTCGAGTTCTTTGTCAAACGCTTGCGAAGGCTGCAGCGTTTCCGAAACTTCGATTTTCTCATCGCCGATCATCCAGTTTACAGGTTTTATTTCGAGTTCCTTCAATTTTAAGCGAGGTGAAAGAACGGACGGGCTGTCGAATTCTTCGCTGTCCGAACTCCTCACAATGAGATTCGCCAGAGATTTGGCTTTTCCGATATTCGCAGCATTGTCAGATTTCATAGGTTCCGCGAAAAAGCCCATTTTCAAATCGTCAGTAATTGGCCTTGGAGTTAATATAGCGTCACGATCTTCACATATTTCTTGGAGAGAATCGAAAGCGGGACTTTCGTGAATCGTGGCCACTTGAACGGGTTGCGGAAGTTCCAGCTTAGCGGGAGATACTTTTGGAATCGTTGACACAGTAGGCTCGCTCGGTTCGTCTATGCTCATCGAAATACGTTGTTCATCCAGTTTAGGCTCTGGTGAACTTTCAATCTTTGCCTGAGAGCCATTAACGTTAGATAATGATTTTTTCTCGATTTCCTGCTTGGTTGATTCGACTTCCATTGATTGCTCCGATTCTAGCGATACTTCAAGATCTATTTGGTCCGATATACTGCTCGGACTCATAGTCATATCGCGATCCACCAATTTTTGTTGCGACGATGACGATGCAAAACTTTCTTCCCTGTCGTAAGGCGTCGATTCCTCATCTTTGGTCAAATCGTCGCTAACGCTTATACTGCCACGATTCGAAATTTTCTCTAGATTCGCTTCGTGACTCGCAACCACTGATCTCAGTTGCTCGGGCAACATTTCGGTATCGTCAAGAATCTGAGATTGACTTCTGGATCCCTTTTCCATTATGTCTTCAAATTTCTTCATCAAATCATCGGCGAGTTTGTCGTGGAACACTTCTGACTCTTTCGTATCCATATCCAAAGTATTTTCGGAATATTCCTTGCTGTCACTGTCAGAAGTATCCAGGAGTTTGATTCCCTCTAAACTGGCTGATCTTTTGGTAATCTCGGTTTGTATCGATTCGATTATCGTTTCGGCTATATTGCGGGCTTCCAGCTCTTTGGCTATTCGCTCTTGGTGTTCTTCAAGCGTTTCGGAAACCGTTCCAGTAGTATCCGGCATTTCTGGTGTTTCCTGGAATTTTTTGGATTCCAAACCTGAAGGAAGAACGATATCAGCTTCGGTAACGACGCGTTCTTCCGATTGCCTCTCGCTGATCACTGCTCTCTTCATTTCATCATCCAAATTGATCGGCTGATCCCGATCGACCTCGATTTTCAACTGTGCGTCTATTTCGCGTTCTTTGATCGTACTAGCGTCCATGGCTCGGATGAAAGTGCCATCATCATCTTTGAGCGATTGCAATCTCTGCTCTTCTTTCTCCATTTTGTTCGTTTTCCAGGCGCTCGCGTCAACGATCTGTTCGCCATCTTTCAAGGTCAAAGAAATTGCCTCGACACCGATCGTTTGTGATTTTTGTAATTCCGATTGTTTGTCGTACACGACTTCGTGCGGTGTTTCCTTGGTGATCGTAGATTCGGATAGTTTCTCTTTGAGTTTGTGTCCCGTTTCCTCGTGTTTGCAATACGTTTCTGGGCCTTCAGGAGCATCCGTGGATGTTACAATTTTCGTTTCCGTTGATGCCTCGTGATCGAACTTTGACGTTTCGAATGATGTGTCCTCTTCGATTGTCGTTTCGGCTTGATCGACGTTTTTCGCCGTTTTCGTGGAATGCGTCACGAACGTTTTGCTGATAGTTGTTGTAGTTGTTTCCGTTGCGTGTTGATAACGCTGTGAAGAAACTTTTTCCGTTGTCTTGGTTTCGGTCACCGTTTCTCTTGGCGAATCTTTGCGAGTATCCTTGTCAATAATTTTGATCAATGAGGTTGGCTTGGGAATTCTCGATTCGAATTCTTGTCGGAAAGAAGAAACTTCGTCGCTCGAGGGTTGTGCGATGCCAAACGATGATGACTTTTCGATCGGAGATACTAAAGTTTTGCTGATGATTGTTTCTTTCTCTTTGTCCACTTTTGGCATTGATACTGGTATACGAGAATCTTTTTTAATCGACTTAGCTTCTTCGAGTTTCAGGCTATCTCTCTTTTCGAGAATTTCCGACGGAGAAATAACTTCTTCCTTGGAAAAAGCTTCGCTTGGTGATACTACTGACTGCGGAACTTGAGTTTCATCTGGAATCGTTTCTTTGTCGACTTTCGGCATTGATACGGGAATACGAGAATCTTTCTTCTTTTTCGAATCCTTCTGTAATTGCAATGTATCTTTTTCGGACGGACTTGCAGATTCTTTGTCGTAACTCTTAAGATCTTCTTCAATCGAAACTTTGTCTGTTTCAAAGTTTACTTGAGATTCCAAAGGCAATACTTTTTTCTTCTCGATTTTCTCCGATTCACTCGCCAATTCGGGAGTTTTATCTCGTGACGTTATAGGAACTGGCGAGTCCTTTTTCGGTACTTCAGTCGACTTTAGAACATCCTTACATTCCACTGAATCCTCTTCAACACGTTTTTCAACTGTAACGGAATCCTTTTCCACCATTTCTGATTTCACATCTTTCAGTTGTTCGTGACTGGATTTCGTCTCGTGGTCCACGAACTCACTGCATATCTTCCGGAGCTCAGCCGATTCAGGCTGAACAGAATTCTTCAACGTTTCAACGTCAGTTCGAACTTTAACCTTTTCTTGTTTCTCGGCCATATCAACTTTGATAACCGGCGACTTTAATAACTCTTTTTCCTTCTTATCTTGATCCAGTAGTTGATCCTCGCTTTCCATAGCTTCTATCGATGTCCTGCTTCTTTCAGTTACGTCTCCGATTCCCTCTTCGAGTATTTCTTCCGTATCCTCATACCCGATTCCCCCAGTTTCTATAATATCGATGTCCAATGTTTTCGCCTCGTTTTTCTCGTCTTCCCGAAGACTGGACCTTTTTTTCTGGACTTTCTCATCGTTCTTAACAATGATTCTTTCTATCTTGATAACTTCCGTTATCTTTCGAATTTCTTTGTCAATTCCACCAGCGACATCGGATTCCCTCTTCACCACCATTGTTTTCTCCGATTCCGACTGGCTGGCAAGATTACTCGGTAATTTGCTGAATTGTTCTTTGACCGATTCTTGAGTTATCATCTTCAAGACTGGTCTCGAAGTCGACAATTCCTTCTGTATCTGTTCCTCGAAATAATGGGCTTTCTCAGCGACCGAACATTCCGAAATATCGGGTATATTGAGATCTTCCATCGTCTCGGATCTCTCCGCTACGATTTCGGCCGTTGCTTCCTCCGACACGATATTCTGTATGCAACACTCGCTGTCACTCTCATTCGCCGTCAATTGCGAAGTTCTCGATAATTCGGACTCCGATCGTTGATAATTCTCCCTCTTTCTCGTAATGTCCTCCCAGAATTTTCGCTTCTCCGTGTACGTTTGTTTCTCAACGTTAGGCGATAACTCGTCTTGATGGCTTACGTTACTGGGATAACTAGCATCTACAGATTCTAGGGGAGAAGCTGCATTTTGTGCAAGGGATTCGTGGATGGTAGCGGCATCTAGAACAACCAAGAATTATGCTCATATTATTTTTTCGTTTTTTATTGGGACGCAACATAATTATACATAATGTTTGTCGATACATTTTCATATATTATGTATATATATGTATGTATTTATATATATATATATATGTATATATATATATATCGTTTCTCTTTCAACCGAGAGACTTCGTCTCGCATAGAGCTTTTTAGAATCATCAAATATATGTATCATATAATGGCAACGACAATATGGATTTGAAACAGCACATTTTAACGTGATTGTAATTTTCGTCTATATATATATATATATATATCTTTTTGGTTTGTACACAACGAATTTATAGTTACAAGCATAAATGCGAAAACGATTCATATAGCTCGTTCGTTGAGCTTTTTTTTTAACTATCTTTTTTCTCATTTCTACGTAACACACATAGTGCGCAGACATAATATTGTATCTATCGATAGTTTTTCACGTTCTCTGTTACGATTAATATCCCATTTGGTTGTCAATGATAATGTTGAGGACGGCATTTCTGTCTGCAAGGAACAGACAAGAAAGATTGAAAAAATTGTTCGCTCGTGGCTCGAAATCTCAGTGAATCAAATGTGGAGAAAATGTGAACGTGTCATTGGATTTGATGGTTGGAAATTTTAAATTAGAAATAATTCCAAGTGAATTTTTCATTGAAATTTGTGTGTCTTAAATGTGAAGAGTGAAATACATTAATCGGTGAAATTATCGAATATTGTCTTGACTCGCAGTGAACGGTGCACTTTTTTAACGAACGAATATCTAGTTTTTGTCACAAACGTGACACTAGTGCAATAATTTGATGAATCGTTGGAAACTTGCGTCTGGTGCAAGGAGAAAGCGTTTTGCTGTCACAATGAATCGGATATACCAAGAGAAAATTTGGTTTTGGAAAAATTCATGTTACCGATGATAGCACGAGAGGATTTTACTTTGGGGCGTTAACATTGGCGATAAAACGGAAGTCGAAGAACCAAGGTGAAAAAAAATGCTTCAATATATTCGTTCTTTGATCCAAACAAATGTATTTGAAAGAATACGTGAAGTTTTGGTTTCAAAATATCACTTTTAATTTTTGACTTTCGAATATGATTTTTTGGGGATAATTATTTTTACGAGTGTCAATGTTCGTAGGCGTGGTTATTATTTTTGGAATATGTTGTGTTTCAGTTGAAAGAATTCCGTTTTTCGAAGTATTTTCTTTTTCACTTTCCTAGCTCATTAAATCTTCAAAATCCTGACTGCTTTTGGGCACGCTCATGGAATCCTACTAAAAGTCGAGTAAATTTTTTTTGAAATTGGCAATTGCAAAAACCTTGAACCTGATGGACATTCATGGTTTTTCCCGTTGATGGTTGTGAGTAAAAGATTGTTCAGCGATCGTTCACCTATCTCACTTTTGGGCATGCAATGATGGTGTATTTGCAAAAGAATTTTTCTATTGGGTGGAAATTAGATCTAAGATATATCATCCCTGACATCAACCACTAAAAAACTCCTCTGCGATTTTTCCTCGAATATTTTCGACTGTTTACGTTCATTCCAAATTCCAACATGACGCAGTGAAATTCA
Source organism: Ophioninae sp. B BG-2022a (assembly GCA_030522765.1). NCBI lineage: Eukaryota > Metazoa > Arthropoda > Insecta > Hymenoptera > Ichneumonidae > Ophioninae sp. B BG-2022a. The sequence goes on from JAPYZJ010000811.1 coordinate 16,187, forward strand.
ACGATCTTATTTTTCCTGAGCTACTGGAAATTCCGAATCCTTTGTAATTTCGTGAATTTCTCAACTGTTTTCAATAATTTCAAACGGAAAATAAAAAATTGGGTGATCAAAACGCGAATTTTTTGTTTCGCGTACTCTTAGAAATGGAAATATTAAAAATACTGAAATCGGTTTCACATTTTCAGCAATGTGGGTGTTCGTCAATAAATCGTTGCTTTTTTCGTTTTTGAGTATTTTTAAGTGCATGTGAGCATTTTTATACTCTCTTTCCACGGATGCCTTTTCAATTACGAACGACCCCGTGAAAAGTGTCAAAATGATAAAAATCCGTTTATCTCCAGAATACTGAAAAAGCGAAGCGGTATTCAATAATTATTTGCAGATTATCGAAACATTGAAAATTTTCGAAAATTTTTTACGACTAAGGTGAACTTTAGCATTCGAAAAAAAGCCTAGTGGTAAATTGAATAACCAATAATGAATTCAGAGTGGTTATAACCTTTCTAATAATGTGACCATTAAAATATGACTCCTAGAATGTTTCGCCTAATCTCGTTGGTCACGAGATACGTATTGAAGCACAAAGCGAATCCTGATAAGTGAAGAACATCAATTAACGAGTCCGAGAATCATGAAACGGTGAAACAAAAGTTAGACAATGACAATCCTAAAATGGCTTTTGTTCTCGCGTTAATCAATATCTTCGACATCGGTATGAGAGTCGCTGATTTCATTGTCCGAAGCGTCCTTGTAGCCCAAAGAATTTTCCATTTTATTGATATTCTTCATGACAATTTGGGAGGCGGCAAGAACATCGAAATCTTCGAGCATTTCGCGTTGACCGCAAGCGCCCTCAAGATCATCTTCTTCGTCCGAGACATCGAGGTCTTCGCTGTCGGTCGTTGTTACGACGGCGATATCCGGTGTATCCGTGAAATCCGGTGGTTCGTTTCCATGATCGAAAGACATTTGATTTCGAACTTCAACGGAAAAAGGTCCATCGCCTTCTTTGGTGGTGATCGTGCCACCACCGAGATCATAAAGAATATCGTTTCTCTCGGAAACGTAAATTGGTTTTGGCTCGTCGCCTTCGTCGTTGGAAAAGTCTTCGCAGTCGGTTTCACCTTGATAAGGATTTTCCTGTACCCCGAGGTTCTTTCCGGTTTTGCAAACGCCATCGGTTTCCTGATCGCTTCCGTAGATTTCGTCGACATCGGTCAAATTGTCAACGAAGCTGTCCCTCCTCGATGTCTCCGCGGAAACGTCGTTGCCAAAACCGTGCCACTGGAGATTCTCGTTTTTCTCGTTTGCTTCGCAATCCTCCAGAGTCACCGAAATTATTGGAGTTTGGGAATTGATCTTTTGATCACATTTTGCCGGACTCAGAGTTCTCGGATGTGTATTTATCATGGTCAATTCACCCTCGGAGTCCGTGTCCGAAAAGTGGAACGAAGTATTGTTCATCATCGCGTTCAATCGTCTCCTTGTCGAACGTGACTTGCGTTTCGCCTTTCTCGAGGGACTCGAGGTTTCCGGCGTTTCCGTAACACTCGAATTCAATTTGGAGAAGTTTTTTTCCATTTCATCGATCTCCTTGGATTCATCGGTAGCCATATCGATGGCTTTGCTTCTAACAATCTATTTCCTATTTTATTCGATCCTTCGATGTTATTCCAGGGTGGAGAGGGCTTCGGTATTTACCCAGGCGAACGAACGCAATATAGCGGATAAAGAAAAACAAAACGTACTCCTGCAACGATTACAACGAATGACCGATAACGCTCGACGAGCAAAAAAACTCGTAGACTTTTCGGAATTTATTGCCACTCACTTTCAAGCGTTCCTATTATACTTCGTTCCTAATATTGAGATATCTTTTGTCCTCTGGTTATAAAGAAATACAACGCACTCGTCGAACAACGGTTTCGCTCTGACTAAGCTAGACTCTCGCGACCCTGCGACAATTTGTTGATGCTGTTACCCTTAATTGAGTTAAAGAAACCACACTCGTGCTCCGTTAATAGGATTTCTCGCTTCGCTTTTTTTTTTTTCTTTCAATGAAAATCTAGAAAGTCGAGACATTCTCGAGGCCCGATAAAAATAGCTGAATACCCGTCATCAAAAAGCCATACTCCAAAGCAATTAAATTATAACAATTGTGATATCGCCAATGATAACGGTGCTTTTCGATTCTTTGAAAAATTGCCATAATTATTTACTGACTATTCGTCATTAATACCGAATAAAAATGATTTTTTTTTTCGTAAATGTTTTTTTCTATTCCAACTCACCTTTTTTTATTTTTTTTTCTCTCTCTCTCTCTTTGCACTTTGCAAGTTATTCAACACGATTTTACTGTGTGCGGTTATTTATTAATCGTGCTAAATTATGCATAAACCGTTCGGTCACAAGCCACGTACCTGTCTGCTCTTTTTGCAATATATCTGTTATAAATTTTGATTCTGAAGGTGTCGAGGATTTTGGTCTATCACCCTTTTCTCCCTCGTGCTTCGTATACGTGGTCTCGTAACGATCAATTTTTCGCTCTGCCACGTTCGAGTCTTCGTATTCTGTGAAAATATAGGATTTAAGTTTCTTAACGATATAATACAGGATACTTATTTTGAATTTTATTAAAAACTGTATTTTAGTGAACAATAGGGAAACAATTTGATCGCGATCATATTTTACGAGGGAATTTCGAAGGTCCCGAATTGACGAAAAAAATATCTGAATTTAAAACGAAAGAAAACGAAAAAAATGTTGGACACGGTAGAAAATTTTTGCTCACCCTTTCGCTTCTTCGTGGGCTCACTGATGTTTTCCGGAAGTACGATATTGAGAACGCAGATCGGTTGTTGGGCTGGTTCACCCTTGGCAACTTTCGGATCTCTCATGAACATCATACGAGCTACGGGATCGAGCAACGGATCGCGAACTTTCACGTGGAACGACAATCTATTTTGACGGAACGCTTTAAATGTGAATTTCAATTGGACACCAGACTTAGTCACCGGTACCAAATTTCCACTGAATTCTATGTAAAGATCTTTTCCGTCCAAAGCCTGAAATGCAAATAATAACAAAATAATGATAACGATGTTTATTTTAAAAATCATCATGTGGCCAGATTGCAAAAAAAAATTATCGAAATTCTTCATAAACGTTTAAAAGTTTATCCAAAACTTTCAATGGTCTATATGCCTTCTAATGCATCCAATAACGGCAAAAATAATTATAATTACGATAATAATGATAATAAACATTTGTGAGAAAGAACGAAACGGAGCGTTGAATTTTTTGAAAAATTACTCACCTCTACGTCTCGACTTTTGACAATTTCGAGAAATTCTTCTTGTCGTTCAAGCGTGTGCATTCCCTCCTTCCCGTCTGCCATACACAGGACCCGCAGCGTTGCCTCGAGAACGTCCATCCTCTTCGTATAAATGACAAAGCTACGAAAAAGCAACGCAACGTATTCGATTTTAAACGATCATTCTAATATTGGAAGAATTATTGGATAAATTTCCGAAAAGTTCCACCCTTCGATCGAGCTGAAATTTTTCACGGACTTCCTTTTTAACATTCTGAGAGACCCCCTAAGATTTTTGCCGGGTAAAAATAGTTTCCGGAATATTCAATTTTGAAAATTTACTTTTTTACCAAAATCTATACTATAAATCAGCAAAAAATAAAAAAGAATTAAAAAACATTAAAAACATAAAACGACAGGAAAATAAAAACAATAATACAAAACTGACTGACTGACAAAAATAAAAACAAACCCAAACCCAAACAAACAAAAATTAAGAGAAAAAAAGAAAATGAAAAAAATATTTAATCGCCAAAAATTGCCCAATTTGAATGAGGTCAATTTGAAATTTCATGTAGTAAATTTGACGAAAAGTAAGTATAATAATGGTTAATCCATGAAAAAAAAAAAAAAAAAATCGGACTCGGCCCGCGGGCCGAATTTGATTCTCTTCGTACATCAGGACATCCAGTTGGAACGAGAATCATACGAATTGCTCACTTTGTGATGTACGGTACGAAGAGTGACTCTTTGTACAGTTCCGTAGCCATTTTTGGTACTTCGCTTATGTTTCTGCAATCCATTAGCCAAAAGCGTGCGGAAACCGTCGTGGTGAAGGATACACGATCGTTCATAAACGTAAGAGGAGTAGATCCGGTAACGTCCTCCCATTGAGCTTCGCTCGTGCCTCCTAAATAAAAAAAAAGTTTCGTGAATATTGTGTCTCCGTCTCGGTTCTCCAGTTCTCTAACCCAAACAAACTGTATTCAATTTTTTGGAATAAAATCTCCATGAAGTCGTTAAAAAAAATTCACGAAGTAGTTGGGTAGAAAATACGAACTTTGATTGACCAAAAGGCTCAAAATTCCGAAACTACAAATTTCCTAAAGATCATGCCAACAAAAGCACGAAATTTGTTTGGGTTTGTTTGGATTCGTTAGTTTGATTAAAATCCCTTGATTTTAAACAAACCCAAACAAACCCAAACAAATCTAAAAATTTACAAAACTTGTAGTTTCGGAATATCCAAATTCGGAATTTTGAGCCTTTTTTGGTCATTCAAAATTCGGGTTTCCTACCCCATCCAACATATTTCAATTATTTCCATCAACTTTGTATATAGCCCCTCAATATAAATATTGACAACATGATTCGTTTTCTTTCAATTAAAAATGATCGTTCTTTTTTATTATCGTTTTGGATTTGGTCGTTCGCTCGACACACTTATTCAGTACGAGAGAAATGACGATCAATCCTACCGGCTATACTGCAAAGCAGACGCAACGTTGGAGTTTCGCCTCCGTATTGATTGATCATTCCCTTGTTTGCAGCCTGAGGCACTGGGATCGTCAGAGTTATCGGTTTGTGGAACTTTCGACGTCTGGGCTCGATCGTTATAACCGGTGATACGGCGACGCAATTGCCCAAAAGTTTTGCCGTCAATTCGGTCGGTATGACGTGAGCCTGGAATACAAAAATTGATTACCACTTTCTTATTTATATTATAGATAGTATATATACATATACATATAATTGTAAAAAATGAAGAATAGATAATAATAATAATAATAATAATAATAATAAAATAATAATAAATAATAATAAAATAATAGTAATAATAATAATACGATCGTGTAAATAATACGATTTATACATTAATTGAAAAAAAAATAATGACTGCCGAGTCGCGATCTTTTTTATCATTTCACGTCGAGTACGTCTCAATTTCAATGAAATAATTTTGAAATTCCAGGTGGCAATTTTCATAAGAAGCGAAAATGCCTAATTTATATATATATATATAAGAAATGCTAATATATAATGAGATTGAAGTTCGCAACGTTGCGACGTAACGAAATTCATTATTTTTTAATTACTCTATTTTTTATCACTGAAATCGTAGGTAAAATACTTGATTAATTATACAAATTTTTATTGTGTTAGAATTCAGATCCGAATAAAAATATTTCGCCAACTAATGGATCTGAGGAAATAAAAAAATGAGAAAGTTAATTTCATTGCGTTGCAACGATGCGAATTTCAAGTCCATAATGTATATATTTATATTATAAATATAGATATGAATATTATAAATATATATATATATATATATATAATTGTAAAAAATGCCTAATTAACAAACCATTAATAATAATTAATAATAATGCTTAATTAACAAATGATTATTAAAAACGTATATAATAACGACCTGTAAGCCAACTTTGATCTTTTTCGTCAAAGCACCCGGTGGAAAAACAGCTTGCACGTGATTGGCTACGCTGGATATTAAAATCCCACCGTCTGCTCCGATAACGTGGACTTCCTGTTTTATTCTCGTGACAATGGCGAAATATTGGGGAAATTCGGTAGTCAATATTCGCGTTATACGTCCCGAGTGGGTAGCGCTCATTTGGGGATCTGGAAAAAAGGATTATCGTGAAATGTGGACATTGAGTAGTGAGGAAACTGGAAAGTAGAAATTGCACTGTTCGGGGTGCAGCGATGTCGATCGGAACGATCGCGACGTAGAATATTTATTACCATGAGGAGAATTGAAGAGGGTATCATCGTTATCGGGAGAATTATCGTGCTCCTTCCACGTTTCTCCGTTTTCGCTTCGCAGTATGATTATCTCTCTTTCCTTGCCTTGCACGGATGCGAAATGGGGCACGTCGATCAATACAGGGCTGAAACGAGAAAAAGGAATTTATTTGATTTATCGATCGATTCTACCTCGAAACGTTAATTTCATTCGAACGATTAAATTTCTCATTTTCGAGCTTCGATTTTTTCCGAGCACAAAAATTCGGTAATACTTGAACGATCCAAAGTCGAATTTCGTTGAAAACTCGAAGTTCGAAATATCAAATTGCAACAATTTGCAATCTGATATTTCAGCGTTAAATGAGTTTTGTCATTGAATCGAGTTTTGCAACTTAAGTTTTGCGAGCTAGTCGAAATTTCAAAATTCTCAATTTCGCAAGAACGAAACGTTTTTATCGTAAAATTCAAGCATCTATTTCTGTCCCTATGAATTCTACAGACTCGATTTTTCGCCGTAAACTTCGACGCCGAGAAAACGGATTTCGAAAATTTGTGAGATTATGTTCGTCATGCCCTTAATACGAAACGAAAAAAAAAAGCTTCGTCCTTTAACCAACCCCAAAAAGCTGGCTCCAACAGGACCCATCTCTATTATTCGAGTTGCAAGAGCCTCGCCTTCCATCAGCGATGGCGGATTTGAAACTTTGCTGGGTTTCATCAATTTGCAGGTTACGCGTATCGGCATCGTAGCTCGTCGCGGTGGAACGATTATTCTTATGCCGCTGTGTCGGCAACCCTTCATGGCGCCACCGCGAGCGTCGACCAAAAAGCTCACCAGAAATCTACAACGAATCCACATTAGTTAATTCCGTTAATTTTGTTATTAATTACGGAATTAGTTAATTCCGTTAATTTTGTTATTAATTACGGAATTTGTTAATTCCGTTAATTTTGTTATTAATTACGGAATTAGTTTATTCCGTTAATTTTATTATTAATTACGGAATTAGTTAATTCCGTTAATTTTGCCAACGCAAACGAAACTCTACGAAATCGAATTGTTTACTCACGACCGGAAGTGGAGTCTTCTGCAAAAATGAAGTTTCTATTATATTGCATATTCGACAACGCATTATATTATCAATATATCATAATAATAATAATAATGAAAATTAATTATATATTACACATAATAAATGAGTAAATAAATAATTTAAAAAAAACTAATAAATAAATAAACGATTATATTACTAATACATAATAAAATTATTATAAATACACTATACGTTATATTATATTAATTATTATATTATATTGAAATATATAAAAATATTGCTAATTCTGAGCGAAATCAAGCAGCGATTGAACACTCACGCCAAATTCGCGCTCTCGTTCGTCTCGAAGTTCTCAGCGAGACAATAGTTGTTGCTTTGAACAAATTCTTGTTTTTCCTCTTTCGAGACTGAAACGAGAAGACGAAGTGTGTTAACGAGGAAATAATGGTATGAACTGGAACCTCTGATTTTTTGAGATGACCAAAGCGATTAATAAAGAAAGCAAGGTAGAAACGTGATTTTTCATTCTTTTTTTTTCTTTATCTTCGCTATGCATCGAGTCTTGATCCATCCGGACGAAGTTTCGAGCAAAAACTAATAGTAGCATAAAAGTGTCAAATTTTGACTGGAATTTCATGTGTATTTTTAATTGACCTTGTCGATGTATGGGATCATCTCGAGTGACGTCAATTGGCAACGAATCATCTCGCAGACTCTTCATCAAATCTGCCGTGAGATATCGGTAAGATTGTTCGTTCACTAATCCATCGGACACTGTGAAAAAAAAGAAAAACAAAAATGATGCGATTTATACGTAAAGATACGATTAAAACTACGAAAAAATGAAAAAAAAAAAAAAATCGTAATGAAAATACTTTTCAAAAAGCGTTCACTTTTTATTGCAATCGCAGTCGAAAAACGGCATGATTTGTTTTTACGCACAAAAATATACTTTCGTAATGAGATCGTTTTTTTTTTTTATATCTGTTTAAAAAAAAAATGCGAAAGATATTGAAATAACAATGTATCACGATACCTCCTTCGTCCTCAGAATCGGACATGAAGCTGGTCTCTTGAAGACTCTCCGGTGCGATAACTTTGTACTTTTCTTCCCAAGTTCTGTTGTCGGGTGTCAGAGTGTCATAGGACAAGCCTTTCAAAACTTCCATAACCGATATATAACCTAATTTTTGAGCGACGTTCAACGCGGTCAGGCCATCCTGTTTATAATGGACAAGTTTAATCATTGAGAAACGTAACTTGACTGAAACAACGGTTGACGGAAAAATGAAGCTATCGAGGGAGTTTAAATTTATTTTCATACGACTTCCATTTAAAGCTGATAAATTTATAAGCAGCTCTTATATATGTAAATGCAACAAATGAAGCCATCAAATGTTCTACCGGAATTCATCAGTTTTTGAGTTCTCAAGATTTTTCGATTTTTTATAAAAAATCCCAGATTACATAATTTGAAACAAATTTGAAAATTTTATCATAGTTTATGACGTAGCAGATCTTTGTTAGTAATTCAAAGTCCAAAAAGCCTAAAACCTTGGCGAATATCACTAATCAAAACATTTATTTTTTTGCAATTTTTGCCATTAATTCAACAAGTGTGTAGTATTTTTTTTTTTGCACTAAACAACATTTTTAATTAAGTAATGGCAAAAATTACAAAAAATTCAATGTTTGATTAGTGATATTTGCCATGGTTTTAGGCTTTTTGGACTTTTAATTACTAACAAAGATCTGCTACGTCATCAACTATGATAACAGAAATTTCAGTACAATCGCTCCGTAGATAATTTTTAAATTGGTTTCAAATGATGTAATCTGGGATTTTTCATAAAAAAAGTAAAAATCTTAAGAACTCAAAAACTACTGAATTTCGGTAGAATATTCGATGGCTTAATTTGTTAAATTTACATCCGTACTGTGACGTCATGCAAGGAATACGTCGAGTTATCAGTAACCCTGTATATATACGGAAAAACACGTATATAGAGGAAGACAGTAAAAAAAGATAAAACTCACGGTCGTTCGAGCGTTGTGTGAAGCATTACCCTCGAGCAGGGCAGATACGATATGCGCGTGGCCCTGTTGTGCAGCTTGATGCAGCGGTGTATAATTCTGATTAGTTCTCACGTCGATTTGAGCATTGTGCTTAAGCAAAAAACGTATCATAGACAAATTGCCAAAGTGGGCGGCAACGTGAATCGGCCTGTATCCAGTTTCAGTCTCGCTCTCGACATTCGCACCATTCTTAACTAAGACCGAAGCTACGCGTATGAAATCTTCTTGAGCGCACAGATGAAGAGCGGTTAGACCGTTCTGAAAGAAAAAAAGAAGATCAAAAATGACGATTCGAATCCATGTAATGTCCATATGTTGATTGAAGTTACTCCAACACTAATCGCTGGAGATGATCAATATGGCTTCAGTTGTCTTTCAGGTATCAAATAGTGCTTTTTATGAAAATTATATTTTTTTTTTGAAAATATACTATTTCAAGAGTAACACAGCGTAGGTTTTTTTGCCGTATCGCAAAAATCAAATGGTATATGAATTTTTCAATGAAAATTCGGTTTTTTTGTTCTTTTTTTTTTTAATTTTTTTTTCGCCATATTAAATATTGTAAACGAAAGAAAAAAACGATTGTATTAATTGTGAAACATATGAAATAGAATACTCGTGTAAGATTTGAGTCAATAAATCAAGTAGAACGGAAATGGGAAAAAAGTTTTCGGCGTGGGGTCCATTATACCCCATGCGACCATTACGAAAATCGATGTGATTTAAGTCGAGCTATTAGTGCAGAGAAATTCAATTGTGCCATCTCTATATATACATTGAAAAAGTTTTAATCGAGCTGTTTTTAATCGCACAGCTTAGGACACTTTTTGAAAAAAGCCAGCATTCTGCAACGGCAGTTTAGACATTCCTGATTTGAAGAATCTCGTTGATTTCACTTTTTTTAAATATCGCCACCTACGCACCTTCGCCTTGTGATTCGGATCAGCACCGTGTTCGATCAATAAATTTGTCATATCGTAATGTCCCTTTTGAGCGCTCAACTGCAATGGAGTGAAGCCAGCTTTCGATTGGACATTGGGATCAGCTCCGTACTCGAGCAACGTTGACGCTATATCCATCTGTTAGATCGAATTATTAATTTTTTTGTAATGTAGTTTATTAATAAATCGTCATCACATAAAAGGATGATGAAGAAGTACAAATATATTGCAATATAAGCAAACCAAAAATTGTTCGAAAAAGTCGTAAATATTAATCAAGTAATTTGAACGATAATAATAATAATTCATGAAATATTAAGAAAATAATTGGAAAACTAATAATAAGAGATTAACATAATAATTTAAATAATAACAATTAATTCATTAAACAATTAAAAAATAATAATGAATTAATTACCTAAACAATTTAAAAAATAATAATTAATTAGTTAAACAATTTTAAAAAATTATTAATAATTGAAAAGAGAATTTCAATAATAATAGCAAGAAATTTTGTCATTTTTGTTGTTAATCTGTTTTGCAATGAAATTTTTGTAGTATTTCGGAAAATTCATGGCCATGTATTTACATAACGGCGAAAAAAGGGAATAAAAAATAAAAATCATGAATTTCGGCTCAGATATATTACAGGAAATTCTTTAAAAAAATATCGCATATTTTTTTCACAAAAATGTTGGTGTCTTCGAAAATGATTGAGAATTACATTTGTGTCCAGTATTTTACTTCGAGCATTCTGAACGATTTAACACATAAAGTGCAACAGTGAAGGGCTACAGTAATTCGTTCATTTTATATTGTTTATTTAATAATTTGATATTGTTTACTTAATAATTTTATATTGGTTACTTCATAATTTTATTTCGTTCACTTAATAATTTTATATTGTTTACTTAATAATTTTATTTCGTTCACTTAATAATTTTATATCGTTTACTTAATTATAACTTCTGAATTCGGATTTTTTTTTGTGACAAACACTAACCTGATTTTTGCGCGCCGAAATGTGCAGCGGTGTATGACCATTTTGGGAGGCAAGATGGGGCGATGCGCCCTTCTCCAAAATCATGTTGGCAACATTCGAATGATCGTAATGACAAGCAAGATGTAGAGGGGTTATGTTGTTCTTTCCTTGGGCGTCGAGTTTGCTGTCTTTTTGCAAAAGAATTTTCGCGACATTCATGTTTCCGTACTTAGCCGCGATGTGCAACGGTGTAAATCCATTTTTCGTAGCTACTTTAACCGACGCGTGATTTTCCACGAGAATCGCTGCGACCTGTGTGAGGTAAACAGGACATGAGAAATTTTCGTTTTTTTTTTTTCAAGAAGTACAGGAAGAAAACCAATTTTCGAAGAATCATGCTGATTTCTCTTTACTATTATCTTACTCGCTTATCTCTTGAAAAAAAAAATGAATTTTGGTGAAAATATATTTCTCGACGTAATTGAGGACGAAAAAGAAAATCGATATATGAAGATAAAAACTAGATAACGAAAAAATAGAAAAAAAGATATTTTTAAAAAAATATTTAAGAAAAAATTTCGAAAAAAGATAAGGAAAAAAAAATCTAGAGATGAAAAAAAGTATACACTGAAGCTTACCTTAAGTGGAGCGGCTACGTATAAATTCACAGAAAAAAAAATTGAAGCGTATGATCTAAGGAAAGTGAAGCTGCGAAAGAAATAAAAATAAAGTAACGTACATCTACGACACAAGTAAGTATACGGAAATGATAAATCGGCGATAACAGACATGTTTATTAACGTTCTATAAAATAATAATAATAATAATAATAATATTAATAATAATTGTACAGGAACGTGAATGAATAAACGATAACGTCTTAAAACTTCAAATGATAACAACCAACAATGATAATACGGGATATCTACTATATCAGATATTCCTTATGACGATTCCAAAATAAATATATCGTATTTTTCGTGTTGATGTACTCAGCTATTCTGGCGAGCTCTTTGTACTTTACCTCCTCTTGACCTTCTTTCGCTGCAATGTGGAGGGCGGTATACATGTCTTTCGTCGTAGTATCAACGGCAGCACCATGTTGAAGCAACAACATGACGATATCGACGTTTCCCAAGCGTGATGCGATGTGCAAAGGCGTTTGCTCCTCCTTGAATACAAAATGCACAAGACGGTTAATTTACGACTAATCGGAGTAAACATTGCGATGTTGATAAATGGCTAACGTACGTAGAATAATGGACTTGAAATTCGCATCGTTGCAATCGGAGGAAATTTGGTTTCTCATTTTTGAAATTTATTTTATTTTAATTTATTTTATTTTATTTATTTTATTTTATTTATTTTATTTTATTTATTTTATTTATTTTATTTATTTTATTTATTTTATTTATTTTATTTACTTAATTTATTTTTTTTTAATTTTTTAAAATTTTTTTAGTTCCATTATTTTGCGAAATATTTTTTTTAGATTTGAATGATAGATTATCAATATAAAAATTCGATTAATTACTGAGGTATATATTACGATATCGGTTTTAAAAAATAGGGAAATTGAAAAATAATTATTTTCGTTGTGCAAAACGTTGCGAACTTCAATGTCATGTAGGAAATCAGATTTAAAAATCAGATTTAAAAATTAAATTTAAAAATCAGATTTTACAATTAGATTTTAAAATCAGATTTAAAAATTAAATTTTTTAATCCTTGAAAAGGAATTGAAAAAATGTTCGCAGTGTAACTTGCAAACTTTTTGTCAAACGGACTGCGCCCTCCGACCTCTTTACTTACCCTTGCTCGAGCATCCACTTTTGCTCCGTTTCTCAACAATATCCGAATAATATCAGTTTGATTAGCCCTAGCAGCGAGATGCAAGGGCGTTTCACCCCTCACGGTTGGCACGTCAGGATTAGCTTCGTGCTGCAGTAGGAATATGACAATATTCATACAGCCCATAAAACTCGCCACGTGCAATGGCGTCAATCCGGACTGTGAAATATACCAAAAATTTTAATCCGGTTAACATTCAGAAATATATAAACAAATTTCGTGAAGGATTCTTCTACTTGTCAAAATGAAATTTATTTCATTTGACTCAATTTCGAGTTTCGACGATTGAAAAAAAAAAAATAGCAAGCAGGAAATATCGTTGCATTCGAAACTAATATTTTAAATATATACAAAATCTTAGGATTTACGTAATATTGTCTTTTTCGTATTACCATTTTGAGTCGAAAAAATCAATTCTTTCGGATCTTCACGTCACAATAAAAAAAAAAAATCCAAATGGATTAAAAATTCTGATTACCCCTCGCCAGCTTTCTGAAAATTATTAACTGTAAAAATCATTGAAACGGCATTAAAGCGATTCAAAAAACGTTGTTTTAATGAATTCTCGTATATTTGATTATTCAATTATTCGTTTGTTTATTCATAAGCCTTTGTTTGTACGCTTGCGTCTTAAAATCGTAATAAAACGCACAGTGCAACATTCAATAGCCTAAAGCGTATGTCATAATTTAGGCTGTGCTTCTATGAAAGATTCATCGAGGTCGATACAATAGTTCTCGAGTTATGAACGCGCAAACATACAGACTGCTGGACTATTTTTTTTATTTTCTTTTTTTCAATACGATTCTTTCATTCATCAACGGATCAATGCATTTTTTGCAGTTTTCATGTATTTAAAGATAATTGAAGATTTTAATAAATTAATAAAAAATAATAATATATTTAAATATAATCGAAGATTTTTATAAATTAATAATAATATTAATAATATATTTAAAGTTAATTAAAGATTTTTATAAATTAATTTAAAGATAAGCAAAGATAAAAAGACAAAGATTTGATATATTTAAAGATAAAGAATTGTTAAAAATATTTTTGCAGTTTTATATCTCTAAAGATAAAGAAAACTGTAAAAGAAATTTTTTTGTCCATAATTCATGTTTCAATGTTTATAATTTTAATGTTCCCAATTTCTGTTTTTTTTTTAAATATGTATTCCATTTATAAATTTTTTTTTCGGTTCCTGTCGATTTGTTTAACTGTTACTTGTTTGTCTGTTTGTGACTTTGTTTATTTAACAATTTGTTAAGCTGTTTCATCCTTATTATTATTACCGTTTTTTGTGATTGTTTATTGTAATTAAGTATTTATTGCAATTCACTTTGTAATTACTAATTTACTGTAATTTGATTTGTAATTGCTTGCTTTTAATGCTTTTGTTGTTTATTGCAATTTATTTATTAATGAATGTTAATTGTAATCTTTCAAAATGATGATCGTAATTGTAGTTTTCCTGAAAAGTATTTGCAACCGTACATAAAAAGTATTATTTAGGATTCGCTACTCCTGTTATACGTCTAATCCGGCACTGATCAGACTTCACGCTAGAAACCGCAATTCCAGTAACGGATTGATTCATCAAAATAAAATGAGGTTGAAGTTCGCAACGTTGCGACGCAACGGAAATCATTATTTTTTAATTTCTCTATTTGTTTTTTCACTGTAATCGTAATTAATATACCTCGATAATAATACAAATATTTATTGTGATAATTTAGAATTCAAAAATCTGAATTAAAATATTTCGCCAAATAATCGATCTAAGGAAATAAAAAAATGAGAAAAAAATTTCGTTGCGTCGCAACGACCTGAACTTCAAACCCAAACAAACCCAAACAAATTTCGTAATGCTCATGCCAGCAAAAGCTTTACGAAATTTGTTTGGGTTTGTAGTTTCGGAATATTGAAAATCGGAATTTTGAGACTTCCGGTCCATCGAAGTTTTTCCTAGCCCATCCCAGAAGTTTCGCGAAGAGAAAAGACCCGACACCCAACCCAAACAAACCCGAACAAACCCAAACAAACCCGAACATCGAATGACCAGACAGCTCAAAATTCCGAATTTGAATACACCGAAACTACGAATTTCGTAAATTTTTTGGTTTATTTGGGTTTGTTTAAAACCAAGGCTTTGAAATCAAACAAACCCAAACAAATTCCGTAAACCCTTACGAAATTTACAAAATTACGTAAACCTTTACGAAATTTCCAAAATTACGTAAACCTTTACGAAATTTCCCAAATTTGTAGTTTCGGAATATTCAAATTCGAGATTTTGAGCCTTCTGGTTATTCAAAGTTCAAGTTTCCAACCCTAGCCCATATTTACCTAAATATACGGACACAGACGCATAGACATACAGAATTACCTCTGTGGTTGATTCAATCGAGGCGCCATGTTTCAGCAAAAGTTCCACGACTTTGATGCGGTTTTTCTTGCACGCGATATGAAGCGGTGTGAAGCCATTAAGGGCACGAGCATTTGGGTCAGCTTTTCTGTCGAGCAACAGCCTGGCTACTCTAACGTGCCCGCAATGTGCAGCGACGTGAAGAGATGTTAAATAATCGATGGTTACTTCGTCAACCGGTGCCCGATGATACAACAACACCCTTGCCGCATCAACATGGTCACCTTGAGACGCCATGTGCAACGGTGCTAATCCATTCTGCAAATTAATCAAGACACAGATCATTTTCATTTTCTTCGCGTTTTTTTATTTATTTTTTAAATTAGAGAATAAAATATATATTCATCATTTTCTTCGCGTTTTTTTTTCATTTTTTAAATTAGAAAAAAAAAATATTTTCGACATTTTCTTCGCATTTTTTCATTTTATAAATTAGAGAAAAAAATATATTCATCATTTTCTTCGCGTTTGTTTCATTTTATAAATTAGAGGAAAAAAATATATATTCATCATTTTCTCCGCGTTTTTTTCATTTTCTAAATTAGAGACAAAAAATATTTTTTCGATATTTTTTTCGCGTTTTTTTCATTTTATAAATCGAAGAAAAAAACATATATTCATCATTTTCTTTACGTTATTTAATTCTATAAATTAATGGAGAACTGGACATTTATCATTTTCTTTACGTTATTTCATGCTGAAAATTAATGAAGAAATATATATTTTCTTATATTATTTATTTCAATATATTATTTTTTATTTTCCTCGCGTTATTTTTTGAGGATAACAGAGTTACGAAAATTTCGAAGATTTGTAAATAAATTATTTACAAATCTTCGAAATTTTCGTTTTTACGTTTTAATTTTCGAAATTTATAAATTTATTTACAAGAGATTATTTAAAATATTCTCTTGTAAATAAATCAATTAAATATGCATAAATTTATTTGTAAATAAATTAAATATTTACACACTTATTTGTACTAAATAAAAAATAATACATTTTCTAGAGAAAAGATTTTTTTTTAAATGTGCGACCAAACGCATATTTATTCGTTGCATCAGAGTATGGCACACGCGAAGTTCACCCCTTGTAACGACGGGGTGAAAATCACCCTTTATTTTTTTTCGATATAGGAACATAATAAGGTACGATTTTCGGTGCCTGGTTTCGTATCCCTGTAATCAGCTAGATTACCATTGTATATTTATGAAACGAATCAAATGCTAGTGGTATTCCCTAATGAGCAGTATTATCCAAGGATCCATTGTAGCATTATCGGTTCTTCCCACGACTTTAAGAAATGTACGTTACCAATACTGGTTTCGAATCAATAACACTTCCGGATTCTTCGAGCGTTCAATGTCCGACTACGAGAAATCGATATGAGAAAGGCATTAACCCCTAATGGTCATACCTCCTATACGCCACGTAATGGTCACATGGGGTATAGTGGACCCCACACCGAAAACTTTTTCCCATTTCCGTTCTACTCGATTTATCGAAAATTTTAATATGGCGAAAAAACAATTTAAAAAACAGAACAAAAAAAATCCCAATTTTCATTGAAAAATTCACAGTTTTGATTTTTACGATATGGCAAAAAAACCTACGCTATTTTCTTGAAATAGTATATTTTCAAGAAAAAAATATTATTTTTATGAACAGCAATATTTGATACCTGCAAGTGTACGAAATAGTGTTGGATCAAGTTCAGACAACAACACGTGACAACACAAATTCGATTCTCAATTATATATCCCTACAAAATTTGCCTGGGGTACACTGGACCCCGGGTGACCATTACGTAGTTTCCCATAAAACTCATCAGTTCTTTCAGACACAAACAAGATCGAACAGCCCCGAAGAAAATGCTTTCCATGAATGGGAGGAATTTAAAAAATAACTTTTTTCGTTACCTTGGATGAAATTTTGGAATTTATTTTCTGATTGGGGAAAATTATAATTTTCTGACTAAAAAGAATTATAAAATCTTTTTTTCCGATAAAGAAAATTATAAAATTTTATTTTGGCTGGAGGAAAATAAAAAATACTTTTCTGACTTTGGAGAAAATTGTAACATCGATGTGTACTAGAAAAAATGATGAAATATTTTCCAGGCTACGGGTTATTACAAAATCCTTTTTTCAATTTGCAGAAAATCATAATAATATAAAATGTATCAATTTATAACAATACAAAAAATAATATATTTTAATACTTTTCTGGTTTTCGAGATAATTATAAAATTGGGTCAGTTATCGAACTTCATAGAAAATATTTTTACAATTCCTTCCATACGAATTTGATTTTGGCTTTGAGAACTCGGAAAAAGAAAAAGTAGTAAAAAAAGGCAAAACGAAGATTGTTGCGTCATCGATTAATAAAACTTGTACATTTTTTCTTCCCACATAATATCATATTGAAATAAAAATACACCCATAATATCTAATCGAAATAAAAATGATTATGATCAAATTGAATCAAAAATTAAAAAAAAAGGAAAATCTAATTGTCGATAAATATCCATCATGGAAACTCTCGTCACTGAAATTGAGTAAGGGGATTCGGGGCAGGTCTCTTAAAAATAGAAGGTACCTTGGTGCGTGCGCTGATGGGTGCCCCATGTTCGAGAAGCTTCGAAACGACCTCCTCGTGTCCGGATCGTGCGGCGCAATGAAGCGGAGTCAGGCCGTCTCTTGTTTTAGCATCGATCATTGTCGAATTCTCTAACAATATTTCCACCATATTGGTTTTTCCCCATTTCGCAGCTACGTGAAGTGGACTTATGTTGTGCTGGACAATATATCGAAATCGTGTCAATTCGCGCAAATATTTCCGTTTACTTTTTCAAACAAAAAAAAAAAAATCAACATTCGCGTAAATTCGATATTTTCAATGGGCTCGTGGACGAACCTTGGCGAGGTAGTTCACATCGGCGCCGCGTTTTATCAGCAAACGCGCAATCTCTTCGTTTCCGTAATGAGCCGCGATGTGGAGCGGTGTAAAACCGCTTTTCGACGTCACATCCGGTTTGTGATCGTTCTGAAAATAAACCAGCATTTTTAGAGACTGTGTCCATAATAGCTTATAATGAACGTTTTGTTAAAATTTCTATTTTATTGACCCGTAACGGTAACTCGGGGTCCAGTGGACCCCAGGCAAATTTTGTATACAGGGTGACCGAAAAGTCGACTTTTATCTTCAAAGGGGTTATAGTAGAGGTCATTTGCAACAAAAAATGTCCCATCAACTGGGTGCCAAAAATTGATGGTTATTGAGATATTGATGTTTTTATGTTTTCTGAAGAATTTCTTGACTTTCGGTCTAAAATAGAAAAATTATGAAAAAAGATACGATATTATGAACAACGATTCGATACTTTTCTCAGAGATCAAGAGTTAGCGATTATTTAAAAACAAATTTTCCATCCAAATTTTATCATAATCTGAAAATTATTATTTTTTTCTTAAAAATATACTATTTCAAGAGTAACATAGCGTAGGTTTTTCCGCCGTATCGTAAAAATCAAAACGTATATGAATTTTTCAATGAAAATCGAGTTTTTTTGTTGTTTTTTTTTCTGATTATTTTTTCGCCATATTAAAATTTGTAAACGAAAGAAAAAAAACGATGGTATTAATTGTGAAACATATGAAATAGAATACTCGTGTAAGATTTGCGTCAATAAATCAAGTAGAACGGAAATGGCAACGAGTTTTCGGCATGGGGTCCATTATACCCCGTGTGACCATTACGAGTTAAAGAAAAGTCTGGAATAAGCATGCGCAGCGTTTCCACGAAATTGATTTATATCCGACTGTCGTACAAACGGAAATGATCGATCAAAAATTCATTATTTTCCGAAATTATCCAATACTAAGGATCCTTCTTCAAAAGTAATCCAGGTATCCAAAATCGCTGTTTCCCCTAACGCTATACCTGTAATAACAAATCTGCCGCTTTGCAGTCGTCTTTCTTAGCTGCAATATGCAACGCTGGTAAACGAACTTTCCCTTTCGAATCATTTTCGAGCAACACGCTTACTACTTTGTCGTGTCCTTGTTGCATCGCTACGGCTAAGGGTGTAAAGCCGTCCTAAAATTATAATTTAACACGATTAGAAGAAAAAAAAAAAAACAAATCGTTTTTATTGCGTTGAATTAATTTTTGTTGAAAAGTGTATCTTTGGTCTGTGAAGTTTTGTGTGTAGCTCTCACAGTTAACGTTTTTGAGAAAGTATGGATAGTTT
The DNA here is from genome assembly GCA_030522765.1 of Ophioninae sp. B BG-2022a. Taxonomy (NCBI): domain Eukaryota; kingdom Metazoa; phylum Arthropoda; class Insecta; order Hymenoptera; family Ichneumonidae; species Ophioninae sp. B BG-2022a. Next base: position 35,848 of record JAPYZJ010000811.1, read on the forward strand.
TGAATTATTTTGATTTGTTTGGGTTTGTTTAGGTTTGTTTGGGTTGGGGGGGGAAACAGCGATTTTGGATACCTGGATTACTTTTGAAGAAGGATCCTTAGTATTGGATAATTTCGGAAAATAATGAATATTTTCAGATACTTTTGAAAACTTTGGAAAAATTTAGGATACTTGTTGATTTGAAAAAAAAAAAATACTGCGGTATGCTTTTTTGATTACTTTGGAGGATAGATTAACACTTTTTAATTACTTTGGAGAAGGGGTGAATACTTTTGGATTACTTCGGAGGACTGAATGATACTTTCATATAATTTCGAATTTTAAGAAAAGATTCATAGTTTCGGATACTTTTGGATTGCTTTCGAGGAAAGGTGGATACTTTTGGATTAGTTTTGAAAACGAATGAATACTTTTAGATACTTTTGGATTCATTTTGAAAAAGAATGGATACTTTTAGATACTTTTGGATTATTTTTGAAAAAGAATGAATACTTGTAGATACTTTTGGATTAGTTTTGAAAAAAAATGGAAACTTTTAGATACTTTTGGATTAGTTTCGAAAAATAATGGATACTTTTCGATACTTTTGGATTTGAATAAAAAAAGAATACTGTCCAATATTTTTGGATTACGTTTAAAAAAATACTTTTGGTTGTCCTTGGAGTACAAAGTGACTGGTGGCGAGATATCGAGGAAGCTTTTCAACGAATTATATTTTTTCAACAATTTTCAAAAATACGTGGACTTTTGGGTCAAACCTTGTATCCCGAAAGTGAAATAAAGTTTACGATAGTATTTGAAATAAAAATTGAACGTACCTCGGTCGCTAAACTCTGATTGGCACCGTTCGATAACAATAACTTGACGACATGATCGTGATTCTCTTGGGCGGCCATGTACAACGGTGTAAAACCATTCTGGGACTGTATGTTGACGGAAGCTCCATACTGTATAAGGATCCTAACTATTTCCGTTTGCCCGGCTGTTTTTCAAAATTTCGTGCACAAAAAAAAATCTCATTATTCGTGATCACGAAAAAAACATTTACTAAATCATGAAGGACATGTCGAAGATGTACCACGTGACACACGATTGCGAGAGAAATAATCGAAATTTAAAAATCGCAATTTTTCAAGGACGAAACATTTTTATCGTAAAATTCAAGCATCTATTTCTGTTTCTATGAATTTTACAAAGACTGATGCTCGATTTTTCGCCGTGAATTTTATCGACGCCGAGAAAACGGATTTTGAAAATTTGTGAGGTTATGTCGATGTTCGTCATGCCCTTAAAGAGCATCGTAATAAAATATTATTTCTTCGATATATTTGAAGCGATTGAGCGAACGACGAAGATTTACCTAACGAAGCTATGTGCAGCGCCGTATTTCCTTTCTTAGTAGCTGCGTCAACATTGGCTCCCCGTTTTAATAATTCAGTCACAATCTCGACGTGCCCATCTTTGGACGCCAAATCCATTGCATTCAAGCCATTCTAAAAAACCACATTTACAATAATATTACATTTACAGCACTATTAATTATTGCATCTCTATTTAAATAATATTGATATTACATTATTAAATCAATTATATTGTCAATTGTTTTAATTATATATTATAAATGGACTGAAGCACGTATCGTTGCGACGCAATGAAATTACTTTTCTCATTTTTTTATTTCCTTAAATTCATTGTTCGGCGAAATGTTTTTATTCGGATTTGAATTTTAGGTTTTCACGATTGAAATTTATATAATTATTGAAGTATTTTACTTAGTGAGCGATTTTAGTGAAATAAAATCGAGAAATGAAAAAATAATGATTTTCGTTGCGTCGCAACGTTGCAAACTTCAATCTCATTATTATAATAATACTGACGATTTTAAGCTCATAATTCAATAGTATAATAATAATAAGACAATCTTGGTTTTATTATTATTATTATTATTGTTATTATTTATGATTATTTATGATTATATCAATTATAAATACATTTATTTAATAAACTAATATATAATTATATTTTTTCGTATTTAATCATATTATCATGAAAAATGTGTTTTAATTATATAAAAAATATACAATAATTTTTTTAATACATTATTTGCTTTACAGAGTTTTCTAAGCTTGAAAAAAATCTTAAAAAATTCCAAGTTAATTATTGAAGTGTTTGGGTTTGTTTGGTCCAGCAGCTAGCAAATTCGAAAGTTTAAAACCGTTGTTAATAAAAATTGAAGAAAATTAAAAAAAAAAAAAAAACAAGAGAAAAATTTTAGTTTCGAATTTCAGTTTCAGAAAAATTTCAAATTTGGACTGTTTTTTCAAAGACCCAGTATACACACGATGGATTAAATATATCATGTAGTGAATATTGTTCATTCTTACCGAGTTAGCGGTATTGATATCCAGATTCGTGTCGAGATACTCGATAACTTTTTCGAGATTCCCGGACCTCGCGGCCCGGAGAAACGCCGTCGTGTCATCCGTCTGCGTTACAGATAACGAGATAACACAAAATTTATGTTATTTTTTTATTTCTTTTCGCCATGGAAAATAAATTTTGATAAATCTTTCGGAGAATTTTTAAAGTTTTTGTTTTTCGTTTTTTTTTTTTAATTTTTCACTTTCTTATTTTTATATCTGTCCGTAAGATTTTCGAATTTTTCAAGCCGTAAATTTCTTCTAACTGTAAGCGGAAACGATTAAGCTTTTTGCACATTTTAATACGAAGGATAAAGGATGAGTGATTGAAAAGTATAAATTTGATGTTTTTTGAATATTTTTTTTATCGTTCAGATATTTCGACTCTCTGAAATTGACAATTCGGTTTTTTCGAAAAATACTGCAGGATTTTTGACAACGCTTGTATATATATTTTTTTTTAACTTCGAGATAATTTCGGCATTTTTCGATTTTTAAAAATTTTTGAATTAATCGTTTATTGATAAAAAAGAAAAATAGTATTGATACTATATGAAACATTTTTCATTTTATGTATTTTTATTTACGTTTGAATGGAAATAAATTGCTTTTCGATTTCTTTATTTTTTTTCACCGATTTTTGATTTTTCGTTTCGTCGTTGTTCGGTTTTTCTTTTGAATATATTTGTATTAATTTAATGTCAATTCTTGTAAAACTAATTAGGTAGGATACCCAAATTTCGAATTACCAGAAAGTTCAAAATTCCAAATTTGAATATACGGAGCTACAAATTTCGTAAATCTTTGGGTTTGTTTAAAATCAAGGGTTTAAAATCAAACTAACAAACCCAAACAAACCCAAACGAATTTTGTAAACCTTTACGAAATTTGTAGTTTCGGACTATTAGAATTCGGAATTTTGAGCCTTGCGGTCAATCGAAGTTTGGGTTTCCTACTCAGCCCCCTCTTCAAAAATTCCTTACGACGAATTTGGGTCGCGAAAATCATAAAATTTTTTTTTCGAATTATCAAACGTGCCTCCTTAAAAATGCAAAATGTCATTTCGATAACAATTGGAAGTAGAAAATGACGTGTATTTCTTCATAATCACCGTTTATATTTTGTATAGATTAAGATCACGTGACTAAGTTTTCACGCGGACGAAAAACAAAAATTTGTGTGATTTTCTATTTCTGAAACGACAAAGAAATCCGAATACAAGAAAAATTAATTACATCATTACGTAATTAGATATCGATAAAACGAATCGATAAAAAAAAATTAATTGGCTAATATAAAAGACTAATCTATCTAGCATAACCTTCAAATTTTCATTGGCAATAAAAAGAATTTCGAAAATTGTCATTTGTTTACAACCAGCCATAAAAACCGGTTCAAAAAAGCTAACCATCACATATCAAAATGCATCAATTAACGGATGGATCGATTCAACCCAAAGAGCGAACAAATCTGTTTTCTCAATAATTCATGTCGATCGCGATGTATTTAACGATATTCCGGTTTACCATCCCACGAAACCGCCTCCCCCCGCCCTCTGTCGTCCATTTCCTGAACCGCCCAGTTTCCGTTAAAAATATTTTCGTGTAATCAAAGAATGGGATCAATAACTGGCCACCCATGTACCGAGGTAACAAAAATGTCGGTTAACTTCCGGTCGTTCGTTGAAATTTTTACGATCGCGCCGGTATAGGCGATTCCGCGTTTCAGCGTTATTCGAGAAAGCATCATGGTCATCTCGTCAGTTCATCGAGTCGGCGATGAAATAGTTTGTGCTCGTTTGGGCAAATTTCGAGTGCGTGAAGAAAACGAGATGAAATACCTGGCTGGTGTTATCCGTTACCATTGTCGTATCCCGCAGGCTGTTTCGCAGCCTTTGTGCGAAGATCGGGGGTAAACTGGTAGACGGCGCACACTCGAGAAGACTTCCTTTTATTTTTTTCCTCGTCGCTCCCTTTCACAAGGATTTCACAATTTTCGATAATCTTAACTCGTTCGTGGATTTTCAGTGGAGTTTTCGAACGACCAACCGAACCCTACTAAAAGTCTTCACCAACCGATATTTATTGAGACATAGAGCGGGCTGAGAAAAAGAAAAGAGATTTGCACTGTATTCACGGACTGGCGCCACTAGCGCCACTTCGGGCCTTCTCCGTTGTCCGAATCGTTGAGCGAGAGAGAGAGGGGCACAGTAAAACGTGCGAGAAAGTGTGAGTCCGAAATTTCCGAAGTAAATAAAGACGAAAGAACAAGCACCGAGTACGGCGCCGCCCTAGGTTTTGCACCGGTAACTTGTCCCCCTCACACGCGACTCTTTCGGCTGATACGGATCACCGCCGCGAGGGGATGAAAGTACGATTGCGCAAACGCAGAAGTTGTCGCGATTCTTATAAACCGCTTCCTCTTTTTCTCTCTTATGTATGTTTGATGAACTTGTGTTTATGCGTGTATGCGTAGGTAATGTGTGCACGTACGTTCATGATTAACATTCATTCGACAAGAACCGTTTCCCTTATGCGTATCATAGTCGTAATCCTTCAGAGATTTAATCCATTTTGGGAAGTTTCTCATCGGTTTACGGTCGGTAATGAAAACGATTCGAGATACGGGATTGTAAATGCTCACGAGGTTACAACGAAATTGTCGCAAGTCGCAAGGAATCTTCGAATTTCGAACGGACACTAAACGACGAAATCGCACGCTTCGTTAATTCCTTGCATCGCTCGCATCCTGTGACACTCGTGATCGGAGAGCCCGATGAATTTTAACATCCGCTTGTGTAAACTCATTTTCCGACATTGTTTCTGAGGGGGACGAAATAGGGGATGAGGAAATGCGTTTTCCGTCAAACGGGCCTCCGAGACGAAACGCGCGCGTCGAAGTACCAGACAAAACTGGCGCAAGTATTGCGTATGCTCTTCCCACATGTCGAGGATACCCAGTCGGGGTGATGTGTGCATTTGTGCGCAGGCGCACATGTTTTGACAAGTGTAGGAGCGCACGGGGCGCGGACCACTTCCGTCGAAGCGTTATTGGCCGCGCTCGCGCCCGCGCGACAATCTTTCCCTCGTTGTACGAAAAGAGATCGATGCATAGATATAGACGTAAGAGGCTCGAGGGAAACGGGTTGTGATGTGGGATAGAACACTTCGCGTGCGACTGCGTTACCGTCCACCGGGCGACGATCAATAAAACAGGGGTACACGGCAGACACTTTCAGGGTGGGGTGATCACAACCTGTTCACTCAGGCGCAACCAAATTTTCGAGAGTCACGAAAATTACGGCCAAATTCGATACAAACTCCCCAGATGGGAAATCTACTTTTTTGGGGGTTAAGGGTTCAATGGGGTATCCCTGTTAACTGGGGTATACGATACGCCCAATTCTATGGTCCTCTACTTCGTTTCAATACGAGATAAAAGCAACAATTTTCGGATGGTGTAAGAGAGGTTAATTGAGTAACGTTCTATAAGGGGGGGGGGGTGGTCATAAGTTATGGATACGTTTAATGTTATTCGTCTGGTCATTGGGTCATTTATCCTAGATAAAAGTCAGTATTAGTATCGTCAGTGAGTCTAGTTTTCCTCGTTATATAGTCTGACAAAAACGTGTACGGAGATGGTTTCCTAAAAACCGTTTACACGATTAAAACAAGTATGAGAATTATGATAAGATACTTTAGACGATAAAGAAGAATCGTTAAGCTGCAGAGCCACATTATTAACTCGATGATTCAATTTTGGGTCGATCTTTTCTCTTTTGTGTGTACCAACGAAATTCTAGTATTTCATCGCTTCGAAAGCGCCATTTTGTTGACGCGGGAACAGGGCGAACTAAAAAGATTTTTTGTTGATGTCGCATCTCTACAAGTTTAAAAAAATTCTAAGGTCAAGTTTCCTCTTAAGAGTTTGGAAGAGCGAATATTTCGAGCCAGCATGAAATGAATATTCTGGCAAAGCGGAAGTTGGTTATTTTGCCAAAAGATCAGCTATGCGAGAATATTGGAAATCCGGCAGCTATCCCTCTCGCACTCATCGTCCCTCGGTCAGTGTGACACTTCGCTTCAAATTCTCCATTTCACGCTACTTTCGTTCTCGTTCCCGTGAACTTTAACGATTGTCTCGAATTGTGTTCTCGTACAAAGAGAAGAATGCCGGGAGAAAGGGAGAAGTACGATTGTTCTCGAATGCTCAACGAGCCGAGCGGCCTTACTTTTGTGAACATCCGGATGTGTTCCACGCGCGCTCAGCTGTGCATGAAAGAATAAACGACAACACGATACGTTGCACCCTCCAACGTGTAACCTTAACCTTTTTTATTCCCCTCTGTATTATCAAGTATTGACGGCCGAGATAGATTCACTGAACCGCATCATTGTCGTCATCGTTGCAACCCTATCGACAGATTTTTTCATCCTGTGATTTTTTATATCACGCGATTATGTCGCTGGTCACTCGATCGATAATCGATCGATACCTCGATCGATAGCTCGATAATCGATCGATACCTCGATCGATAGCTCGATAATCGATCGATACCTCGATCGATCGCTCGATAATTATTTCTTCGGCCGACTTCAGCTCTGTATAACCGGCTGTATGAAATGCTTAATCATCGTTTACGGGATCGTCTCTACGATTCACCTTACTTATATCCTGTATCTGTACATAGAACGTTCAATCGTTATGAAATTGGATCGCGAACGTATTTCAACATACGCAATCATATTTAAAAATGATAACGTTGACTTTCTATAGTAGGATATTTCGTAATGAAATCGCAGAGCTATTTTACATGCAAGGATAATTATAGAACGGAAGAATATGTAGTGATATCCGTTTTGTAATTTTTTTTCTGGAATCTTATATTTTTGGGGGCATGTCCTTTTTTTTCAATTTAATATACTTAGTGGGTCACCGGTTAATTATACCTATGCATCAATGCTCGTAACTCGATCTAATTTGACCTGAATCGATATATCGATGCGGGTGGCTCAGCGGGAAAATTTGAATAATTCATCAGACGTAAAACGCATACGACGTTATTGGGGCAAAGAATAGAATCGCACACCATCCACGCATAAGGTATCGAGAGATATAATCGATTTGCAGATTTCTAGTGATTCCTAAAACCTGTGATACGCCAGAAATGCAAACACCCTTTTGCTGAAAGAGGAATAACCTCAATATCTTTGTTTGTCCGAAACGTTTATCCGAGTGCGTGAACCTAGACTTGTTACCGACCGAGCTCATGGCCGAAGTTTTTGCTAGTTTTAACTTCAATGCTTACCAAATCATGCTCGTGCCGCAAATTACATTTTCGTTTGTTTAATAAATGTTGGCACACTGGTAGTGAAGCAGTCGTAAGTTTTTTTCCAATAATAGATTTCAGGTCTCGCCGGAGAGGGTAACGCCAATAATAAACCTGAACGTGTGTATAGGCACGCCGGTTTGTACGCATACTCAGCTTCAGTAGCAGTGCATGCAACCTTACAAATACGCGCCAGTGTATACGTGTGTGTGTGTGTGTGTATACATCGAAGTGTATTTCCAAACTGATAAACGCTGTATTGATATTCGATCGTGTTCGGAGGAAAGCTTTATCGTCTCGTCACCCATCATTGCATATATAAGATAAAAAAAAAACGCACTCGAAATAAAACTCGTCAGAAACGCGCATAGTGTATATTCCCTATACCTATACTCATCGCGATTGGCTCGTGTGACGTTTCGCAAAAAAGATCGTTGGACGAGTTTGCGTTATCTGATTTACCGTGACAGGGTTATGTAACGAACTTCGATGGATTTCATATTTTTCGTACGCTCTTTGAGACGTGACAAATATGAAACAGCTCAAAGCATCGAAAAAAATAAAAACACACTTGTTTATCGTACTAAAGTCAGTAAAAGCGTGAACGATTATTATAGAAGCGAAACGTTCGGGAAATGACTAATCTTGTATCTGAAAATGCTCGAACGTAAAATAGGGTTATGAATTGCCATTGCTGCGAACTTCGCGGTGTTTTAATACCATTTCGGGAAAAGAGGTTATTGTGTATTCGATTACCTCGAGACTTATGATTGGCGGGTATTCGGCGCTCGTTGTCATAACTAAACAATAAACTGAAAAACCGTTGGAAATAATAGCTCGTATATGTACTCTTCTATAAGTATATTTAAAACGCTACCTTCTATATAGCGAAGACTCAGGTCGACGCGTGTATTTTTAGAATGATACATTTATGTGCTCGCGTTGCGTTTCTTCGGATGAATCCCGAATACGTCACGCGTATCGTAGAAAACATTTTTTTCTTTTCGATGTTATTATACGTTAACGGAATTCAATCGGGTGTCGAGTTGGATGATTGTTGAGTGGGTCATAATGGTCGGGAATTAAGGGTCGTAAGCGTAGCTCCTAAAAATTGACGTCGAAAAGTTATATTGTTTTCACACCTCGAACTAACCAGGCACGATTGTCGATCGGAAAACTCTCGCACTTGTTCAGCGGGCTTAACCTCGAAATAATTATTATATTTAGACGTTTAGTGTCATATGTCCATGTCGATGTATTTTTATACTTTGAAGACAAATCCATAATTTGATTCGCATTGAACTCTCCATTTCTAGGGGAAAATGTCGAAAAAATATTCTAGAATGGTTTTTCGCATTTTCTCAGTCGAATTTTGCACTTTTGGCAAAAACTCGGGCATTTTCGTAATCAGCGGAAAATTTCTGATTAAATAGATCCTTTTAAGAGTTTAAAAACGGAAAAAAATATTTCTCGACTTTCCCGGCCACTTTGAATGTCAGAAATCACGAAATTTCGAAAGGTGGTAGAAAAAGAAGTTATCGATGATTGAGTGATAAAACTTTTTTTGTCCTAAAATCCAAAAAAATTTTGGATTTTTAATATTTTTTTAAATGGTCTATTTTGATGTAATTTGATCCCCTGAGCACAAATCTACCTCAATTTCCCCCAAAACGCATCAAATTGGCTGCCTTTCAAAATTAATAAAAATTCAGGCATTGATCCGGCAACCGTACATGCTTGTATCAATCGACTCAGAATTTCACGCCCAACTCCCTATTTCACAGATGACATTCTTACGTGGGACACCCTGTATATGACGTGAATTGATACCGATATATATCGGTATTGCCGTATCATCTAGATATACGGCTACACATACACATATATATTGGCACGCAAAGCTCTCATAACACAACTGGCGCCATGATCGGCAAAATACGACACTAAAAACTTTGGACATTTTTCACGGTAAAATACCAAATAGTAGCACTTCTCAATATTTTCACAGTATTCTGATGACGTCATGAGGCGACTACGGCGCCATCTAGCGGTCGCGTGGTTGAGAGAAAACGAATTTCAAAACGTGCACGAGACACGATACTTCTATGAAGATCTGAATTCGTGACAGTCTCAAGTAGCACTTGATAGCGCGCAATTCCGCATTAGGGCGGGCAAACAGACGGTACTGAAGGCGGTAGGTCCGATTTCGTTGTGCGTGTGTGCCTTATAAATTCTATATAATGATAATATATCTTTTCGTCTGCGGTACCAAAAACGCACTTTTCTCGTGTAATTTGCACGTTTGACTAATCTCGCGTATATATCGTTACTAGAACTTTCGCAAGTTTTGGATCGTTATAAGTTTCGTATTTTTTGTATACGTCAAATCGCCCTCCCCCAATCGATTCGTACCGGTAAACAAATCTTGCATTTCGTATACACTGTTTCACACGATGGTCCGATAACGACGTATTCAAACATCGCTGACCGGTTTTACGTTACGAAACTTCACGAATTAACCGTATCGTTTTGTAAACAACGAAAATATTGATTGTTACTCGAAATTTCGTGAAAAATGGTGACTCATCGTAATCGATAAACTATAAATCCGATAATACTAAATAAAAATCTGATAACCGATTCGTCCGATATGATTTAACGTCGCGAATTATGACGCATGGAAGAGAGAACAAAGCTGTTCTTACAGGAACAGCGTCGATCATTCAATATTACAGCTCGCGGTTAACGTATACGTCTTTTGTTTAACGCTTTCGAAACAAACGACAATTTTATTTTAAGACATTCAACCGATTGCTTTTGTTTATTTTTTTTTCGACGATAAATGGCAAAGTGATGAGTATCAGTCGGATCCTTTGTTTCAGTATTTCTTTGTATATTCCGGAATAACCTTGCCAATCAGAAATCGCTGATCAGTGCATATCGAGCAGAGAAACATTGAAAAAATGGTGGGTTTTCTTTTTCGTATGAAATATCCATAATCCTTTACAACGCTCGTGAGTCTATGTTTTTTTTTTTTTTTATCATTAGACGAGTACCGCAATGGCCAATAGAACCATAGAAATGGTGAACCATGAAATTTCGCGAGTTCTTTATCAACAACCTAAAGTCAAGGTCGGTACCGTTTTGAGAAGAGAAGAAAGATTTTCGACGAACATTTTTAACAATGGAAACCGATTTTTCGCAGGAAATACCTGATGTATTAATATCGGCCGCCGAAGCGTTTCGCGCCAAGTCGTACAACAAAGCGGCCAAGTACTACAAAAAAGCTCTCGATTCAAAGACTCAAGACGCCAAAACAGACGTAAATTCAATTCTGGAATCTTATTGTACGCGTTTGCGTTAACGATGAAATTTAACGAGACGCACCGAATTACCAAATTGCAGAAAACGGACGAGCAGAGTATTGTGTTGATAAAATATATGTTGTGCGCATGCTGGCTCGAATCTACAGACGCCAAGGATCTATTAGACGCTTCGCAACTGTCCGAAGAATTAGTGAAACAATACAGTACTTTTTATCCGATGTTGTACTACGCCGTTGGGAAAGCTAACGTCAAACTCTATCGGTGAGTGTCGGAGAACGCGTTTTAAGAGATTACTTAAATTTGCGAACGAAATGTTTATTTCGATTCTTACGCGGAGCAGATCTATTGAAATAAAAAAATAGTATCCGAAGTGATACGGAGTGCCGAGTCTTCGAAACTACGATTTGTCCAAACGGAATTAGCGCGCAAGTAATTAGTTACTTAAAAGTTGACTTCCGAGCGATACAAGTAATTGTTGAAAATGTTGACGTCGCCTAGCGATATTCTGTCGCGAATTTTCACTTAAAAATTCATGCTGCAAGATTCACTCTTGAAAAGTCAACTTTACACGCATCGTCACTCGGCACAAAATATTTCACTTAAAGGCAAATATAAATTTTGTCGTGGAAACGGCGACGTAACTGATGGTTTTGTACTCCTTTAGTTTCTCTAAAGCAGATGAAAAGCTGAAGTTCGGTAATAGTTTACTTACGAACGAAAACGTGAGGTTCGACCCGTATTGTATTCCAGGCAGTGACGAAGTTATTCCTGAATCTTTACGAGATGGTTTTAGGGTACGTGACTCGAATCGTTCACCATTTTTCTTGCGGTTTGTGGAATACACGGATGAGTTGCTTTTTTTTTTATTAGGTCGCCCTTGCGAGTTTAGGCGATCAATGTTTCCCCGGGCGCCGTCCAGACGCCGTATGTTGCTGGACTGAATGTTCAAACACTAGTAACGAGGGTGCCGATAAGAATATATTCTTCGGGTAATTATATTTTTTGTTTCGTATTCAGAGTTTTCGATTTATCTCGGAACGTGACATCGACGTCAAGAACAGCTTCGCCTATTCAAGGTTTTTTAACGAAGAATGAAATCCTACATTTTTTACTGCACCACTTTATTCTATGTAAAAAAGAAAACATTTCTAGTAAGAAAATTACATCGAACATTTTTTCAATTGAAAAAAACAGAAGTGATTGGTTGTTAAAAAATTATTTCACTTTTTTATCCATCTCGAAAACGTGATAAGATCTATATATCTGTACTTCCCGTTGATATCTATTTGACACGTATTTCAGAATTTTCCGATCTTACATTTCTCGAGTAATATCAATAGCTTTATTGCTGTAGATGTAACATTTGCAAAAACTTTTTTAGGAGCCCCACGTTTAATGGGATGATACAAATAACGTGCAATCATCCATCGGATCCCTGTGTCATGAGTTTTCACGTTGCTTGTTGGAAGGCAAAAAAAGAATCTTTGGAATTACCAAAAAAAATATCTCCAAAGGTAAAATAAAAAAGGAAAAAAGTAAAGGTCTTGTAGGACGATTAAAAAAAAAAAAATGGTGAAATATTCAAATATTTCAGGAACTTGGCACAATAAAGTGCTTTACACCGAAGTGCGTGGATGATAAAGAGGAGAATTGTACGTTGAAGAAAATTGAAGTTTTCAACGATCAAGCTTGTGTGAAGTCAATAACAGAAGTACGCACGGATGATGGTTTGAAACATGCCAAGGTTGCTTCAACCCAGAAAGGAGCTATTAAAAAGCAGGTTTGTCTCTATTTTTGGAAAACTATATTTCCTGAAACATTGATTAAAAAGACGATAAAAAGAGACAAAAATTTCTTTTATCGACAGCAACAACCGAAAGCAAAAATTTCCAACGAAAACCGACCTCCGTTGGTAAGAAACCCTAAACCTGTCGTGACGAAAGAAGTACCTCCAGTAGATGGAAACGATGAAGATGATAGCTTGCACAATGAACAGTAAACTAACGATTCAATGAAAGCTTGCTAAAGATAAACTTGAAGTAAAGTACTAAACGCTGATAATTTTTGTTATCACAGAGCGCTAACGGCTTCTATCGAAAAACTTGGCGAACTGAGGGCAATGAATTTCGGCCTTACCGATGAAGAAATTGTGAGTACAAGTTTATCGTTTATCGTAACCCAAACAAACCCAAAAAACGAAAAACAATTTTTGCTTCTTTTCTAAAATTATTACAGTGGCGACCGAATTTAGCAAATTACGGGAACGATTTTATGGAAGCGACGGCTGATCTTTCGCCTGATTCGAGTTTCTCGAATGACATCACCGAAGATACGGAAAAGGCTTTTATCTTGTCGTACGTGAGCTTATTCTCATCTCACATTATTTGTGGATTTATCGAAAATTGCGTTTTTAAACAATTCGTCATAATTCACAGGTATATGTTTACATTGATATCGAACAATGGTCCTATGAAAATGGAACAACTTGAGGCAAAGTGGAAGGAAGCACAAGATGATGTGATAAAAAAAAATTGCGAATACATGCTAGAAAATCACGTCGGTGAGTCGAATCAGAATAAAAGCTGAGTTGTCCATAAACAAAGGTTTATGGAAAACCCCATATGAAGGCCATAAACAAAGGTTTATGGAAAACCCCATATGAAGGCCATAAACAAAGGTTTATGGAAAACTTTATAGAAAACCCCATATAAAGGCCATAAACAAAAGTTTATGGAAAACCCCATATGAAGGCCATAAACAAAGATTTAGCCTTTTTTTATAGTCTTTCTATTTAGCCTTCATTACCCGGCGCGTGATATTCTCATCACCCGTTTTTTTTCTCCCTTTCAGATATCGCGGATTTTTTAACGCAATCTTTAAAATTCGTGATCATCGGTGATTACATATGCACCGCGGACAAACTCGCCGAGGCTCATGCATTAACGAAAAATCATGTTTCCGAAATCTTTAAGTTTTTTATGGACAACGACGCGGATCAGCAATCAACAACCTCATCTCTAGACGGTATTTTCGAAACGCACAATTTTTGCGATTTTTACGATAATTTTTTAGTTACGGTTTTTTCGACTGTTGTAAATATTGAAAGTTAGCGTTTATACATCGATACCTTTGTGTTATCAATGGGTTAGCAATTGGATGATTAATTTTTTCGATCGGAAATGAAAGAAATCTAAAAATTATAAAACTCTTTCATTTCGTAACATTAACGATAATCAGGATCGATATTACTGTTGCATTAATTATATCTATTACTTTTCAAATTGATGATTTTCAAAATTAACTTATCATGGTTTTTCAAAAGTATTCTAAGCTATTAGTAAATAATAAAATTCTGAATGATTTAATATATAAATAAATATTTTTATATAAATATAAATATCTATTTTATATAATATTTAAAATATAAAATAAAAACATTTTTCAAAAAGTGACTAAACACTAAAAAAATGTTTTTTTTTTTCCAGACGATGCTGTTTTCAATGACATTATCAATCACGAGAAAAACAATGATACCATAGCGTATCCAACGATTCCGGGCGAAAGTGAAATTCTTGATGAAGAGCCATACGGTTTTATCGAGGAGTCAAACATTCCAATCAGAGAAACCCAAAATATGTTAGAGAATGGACACGACGAGAAAAACGACATAACTGAACGAGAGAAACGCCGAGAAGTCTTGGGGTGTTCCGATCAGGCATCTGCCAGTTATATTGATCAACGTGCGATAAATGAAATGAAACCGATTACAAACGGGATTCCTGTGGCGGAACACAAATCCGGTATTCCGGATCGACCGTTGAAAGTTGACACAACGGATTCACCGGTTAAAAAAAATGTACGAAAACGTTCTTGCACGCCCGACATTTCTAAAACCACGGCTACCGTAACTCCGACGAAGAACAGCGGAGTTGCCGTTCAGAAGACATTCCACACGGAGAACATTATCCGATTCGAAGATTTGACGAAAAACTTGATAAAGGGAGCCTACAGCGTAGAAAACATCGAACACGAATTGAAATGCAATTTGTCGAAATTAAATCTCGACAAATTAGCGAGAGAAACGAAGTCAACGAACGATCTCAAAAATCACAGCTTCGTTTTCGATACTGCTTGTGATATATCGGTAAGAAGGAAATAATGATTTAACGATGATTATCTATATGAATAAGTGAGTGACTGTCCATCAATAATGATAATTCTAGCATTTCACTAAAAATTTCATTGGGAAAATAACCTCAAAACTAACCTAAAAATAACTTCAGCTTCATGGTAAAAAAAGTATAAAAGAACCGTCATTCTTTGTTACCTTAATTTCCGTTCGAAGTAAATTCGATTTTGTCAGCAAATTTGGTCAACATCGTCGTTTTCGTAAAAGAAAATATAATTTTTCTATTATAAATATTTCGATGATTTTTAGGTCATTTTAATTCGTCGGTGCATCAGAAAACTTGTCATGTGTGAAAGGTTTCAAAAAACCATTTTTATCTGTCGACAGATCGACAACGACGTTGACGCGAAAAAATGGCTGAAAGAATCAACGGCGAAGACTGGATCTCTGAAAAATGCTATAAAATCAGGTTCACGTGAATCCAAAGCTGACGTTCATCCGGAATGCACGAATAATTCGAAACTAATGGTCGAAATGGAAGAATTGCGAAAACAATTAGTCGAAGCCCAAAAAGAATCGGACGAATTGAAACTTGAGATCGAGTAAGAAATGACAATATTTTGATGTTCGCAAATGCGTTTAATTATTAATTACGGCTGTAACGGTATGTTAACAGACGTTTGAAGAAAGAACACATCACTTCCAAAGGAGAACTGCTAATGCGGATTTTACGTACACAATATGACCACAACAAAAGTATCATAAATGCGTAAGTGTTTCAGCGTTTAAAAATAATAAATAATGAGACGTAGATAAAAAATTTATCGTTCGATCGATCCAATCCTTTAGAAAATTGAACGAGTGGCGCAAAAATTACAAATTGGTAATAGATATTCAACAAATAGTTCATACGTTCACCGGTCAAATATGGCGCGTGAACGAGTCGGAAATGTTGAAGAGTATCGGGATGGTCGAAGACACAGCGGCTAAACTCGAGGTTGGTACGAATACTTTCGCGGCCATGTTTATTTTGAATTTCGCAACGCTCACGACTCTGCTCTGTTTTAGGCTGAATGTTCAAAGTTGAACGAACAACTATCGAAAAGTTTGGAAAATGGAAATCCGGACATTGTTGATTTGTCAACCGTAACAATTCCGATGTTACCGAATTGCGAAGTGAGCGTTGATTTGTTAAAATCTGCATTCAACATGTGTAAAGTACATGCTTTTAATCAGCATCAGGTGACACCGCTACTGCCAGGACAGCCGCAATTTGGGCTCCCTCCGTACGGGCAAAATCCGTATCATTACCTGAATCTACAAGCTAACAATTCAAACATGCATGGTTTGATACCACAGGAGAATTTGATCCCCATGCCGAATGCTCAAACTGGCTTTATATCAAGTCATCCTGTTCAAGGAAATGTGATCGGTCCACAACCATTTTTGTACGGACAACAGCAATCCATGCAACAAGCATCTAATAGGCAAATGCAGTTCACGCAACTTCCGCTTCCTGTACTACGGAATAGAAAACCAGTTTTAAATGCCTACGAAGGAAAGACTCTTGTACACTCCAAGCCAACACAGCCGAATATTCCAAATTTCGATCGAGCCCAAACCGATTATTCTCCGAAGACAGCCTCGAATTCAGCTCTTGCGCCGGATTTGAAATCAACGTTGCGACAACTCGATAATTTGTCGATGAAAATGTCTGCTCCAAAAACCGCGATTACTTCCACACCGACCACATCTGGAATTGGACCCTCCGCGGATGAAACCTCCAATCATAATCCTCAAATTGGTAACTCAAGTGTAAACATTCCCCAAAGCAAAACCGAAACTCGAAAAATGGAGGATTCAGCGGCCCCTAATTGCACGATGCCACGTGACAATCATAGTGAAAATGCTTCGAGCACTTTTACGGAAAACGCATCGTACAGAACCCCGGGGCGCAGTCTTGATAGACTGATGCGAAGACTTCGATCGCAGTATACTGGAGTTTTGGAGTAATTTAACTTTTTTTTTCCTTCACTTAATACGTTATCAATTTTTATGTACGAATTTAAAAAATTCGCCGTTCAGACATACTTTTTTTAAACTACAGTTAATTTCTCGTTAGCTACAATTAAGAAATATCACAATCAATCACCAATCATTGCAAATTAAACTGGAAAATGGGTCGTATTTCACATTCTAAATTTATTGAAATAATCAAAATAGGGAACAACTAAAACTAACACAATTTCACGAATGTTTACACGAAATGGTTTTTTTTTTCAGATTGGACCTGTTGAAAAGTGTCGAGTGCGTTCGCAAGCAACGCAAATCTTTGTCGCACGTTCCGATGATTCAAATAATACGCGACGTCGATAGATATATCGAAGTATTTCAACAAAAACGTAAGTCACCGATCGAAATAAAAACTAGTAGTGAACCGCCCATGTTTCGATTGTGACAGAAGCTTCGTTTTTTAGAATTATGCGGTTACGGTAAACCACGCTCCAACCCCCAGTTCGCTTCGCGTTCTTCTACACCTAGCCGTGTGCCGGAGGCTGAACGTCAACCCGGAAACTCAGTATCATCTCCATCATCCGGTACGTCATGTGCAACTCTACAAGGTGGCAAAATCTCGTTGCGAGGCTCAGACATATGGAGATGGAGATAACCTCCGAAATTTTCGAAATCTGATTTCTCATTAGCATTTAAGAGAGAGCGATACCCCAGCTCGGTCGGTATGACAGATTGAGATAGTAAATACCCACGGATTTCCTAAACGGCTCTTCAGAATTGAACGAAATTTGACCAGACAATGGAAAATTAATAGACGAACGGCTGGTGGCCTTAAAATTCCGCGAATCGAAAAAAAAATGCTGATTGTATTATCATGCGAGCGTTGAGTTTTTGTTGAATTCAAAGACGCAGAGGTCGATTCTTTTATTCTAAAATCCTTGATAAATTGCTTTTAGAAATATTCTATGATCTCTCTTGTCTTCGTAATGTTTCGTGTTGCTCTGTTTATTCTATTGGAACCATGCCCTCGTATTGACCGAGTCGATTTCCAAATTTTACAATCGTTATTTGCTTTCACGATCCGTTTGACATAAAATTGTGTATTTCCAGTGGCTTCGATAATAAGAGAACACCCACCAACGCCGTGTTCGAAAAAGCAATGGGAACCGGTCAGTGTTCCTAATGACACTTGGAAAAACACCGAAGAATCCGAATGCACAATTTGTTATGAGACAATGGAAAACACGGAAACTCATAGTTTACAGTGTAAACATTCGTTCCACAAAAAGGTGAGCTCTTTTATTTCTCCTAATATCGCATACTTCATTTGCAACGTTAATTGTCATTGGGACTTTTTTTTTGTTTGTTTCAGTGTATAGAAAATTGGCACAAATACCAATCGAATAGTGAATGGGTAATGGGCTCATGTCCGTTGTGTCGTCTTCCTTCAACGATCGACAACGAGTACCCTCCACTACCACTGGCTTAGCAGGATCATATCTATCGCGTCTCAATGTATTCTAATATTATCTCATTTTTTTAACTTGAAATCTTTATCTTTTGATTACTAAGAAAAAAAAAAACAGTTATTTTTATAAACTCGTACAGCGAAGTACCATTCTTATCAACATACAAGTATTAAGGATCTCACTTGAAGATAAAAAATGTGATCGAGTGATTAGAAATGTAAGGTATACTTCCGTTACTCGTTGATTTTGCTGCGAATTTTTAAAAGTGTTTCTGCTAATTGTCGTTCATAAATGCACCACGAGAATACTCGATCGTTCCGTTGCTCGCGTAAGCAGAGTCATACGAATCCACAAAAGAATCTGTAATCGATGTTCTAAAAGCTATTCAACAAAAAACTTAAAAATAATTGATCGCCTACAAAGGCTGATGGGATTCCGTGAATTCGAGCCACAAATGTTTCAATTACACGTGTAATACGAAATTTCACCAAAAAATACCTGTTTTTTTTTTTCGTTAAACATATCCGATCGTCGTTTTTCGTAATGTGATACTCTGATACGTGTGATAAACTTTGAACGACGCACGACAGTTTTTAGAAATGGTTCTAAAAATGTAGCATTGATGCAACTGAACTTATACACTCTCAGGGTGCCTATGCAGTTATAAAAGAGAATATAAATATAGTTACGTACAATATATAAAGTTAGACTTAAGATAAGAATCGTTGGATCTTTGATAAACGTTCGAAGAGACCGATGTTATCATCACACAGCCTACACACTCAATCTTTTTTCAATCCTCGATGTTTGTAACGAAACCAATGAAAGAAAGCACGAAAAATATTTCCAGGGTATCATTTAGTTGAAACGATTGTTTTATTGGTTATTTTTGTTGTTCATTCAACACCACCAGAAACTTATTGAAAAACTAGGTGTCAGGGACTCAACGTAGTGCCACCAGCCTGGTGGTATAAACAACATATCCCCGGGTTTGAGATAACCCATAAAACCTTTCGCTTCTCGGAATTTCGGCCATTTCGTAAAATCTGGTTTCATCGGATCCACTTGCGCCGTGTTAGATAATAATCTTGTCTCGTAAGCGTAAAGATTCGATGACTCTTCGGGACGATATAGTATTACACGTTTGTGTCCAAATACCTAAATATCAACATTTTTTGTGTTCTTATGTATTTTATGAATTCGTCTATAATAAAAGATTGAGCACTGTTTGTAATTTTTTATCAAAGTTTATGGGAAGAATTTTTTTATGACGTCGTACCTGACAAAGAAGATTATTCTTCGGATCAAAATGTAGAGGGGAAATTGTACCACGCGGGCCGAACCAAGCGTTTATGTCGGGTAGTGTTGCTTCGTCCTCGATATCCGAGAAATTGCAGTAATCCGGTATGGCAAAATCCTCTTTCAATTCTGGTATCTGCAACATTTTTAATTATTTAAATTTAAATTTTTTATTATTAAATCATTTGAATTATTTAAAAAATCACGATTTTTTCTTCATGAATTTCATATTAACAATAATTATATTATATTTATGATCATTAATATAATATAATAATTATTAATATGATTAATAATAATAAGAATAATAATAATAATACGTAATAATTAATAATAATCATGATTATTATTAATATAATTAATAATGAAATATTAATCATTTTTACGAGAAGCAGACATGACAGTAACCTGTTCGAACAATTGGTGCTGCGCCAAATACCCGATTTTATCGTTTTTCGTCGACACGAAAGACCGAAGAAATTCAGCGAAAGTAACGAGACTCTGGGACCAGTCTTCTTCGGTATAACGGGACCCAATCTCTATAGGTACTGTTCGATTCCCAGCCATCTTCATTAAATAATCCACATTTGTCCATGATTTCAGTGCTCTCCAGTGGGTCAAACATTCTAAAATTTTTTTGTTATATTTAGTAATATTCTTGATACGATCGGTTGATCAGGTGGATCGATTATTGCACTTGTCTAGTTTGAACTCGAATTTTTGTCGTCAAATTACTCCTAAGTTTGTTTGGGTTTGTTTGGGTTAACGTGAGGCTAACCTGACCGGTAGAACCAAAGAAATTACTGTCGCTATTACATCAGCCGAATAAAACAAGAATTCGTGTCACACTGCCTTAGTTTTATGCAGAAATAATTATTTGGCTTTCAAAGAAAGCGGAACTTGAAAATTCGATTTTATCAAAACGTATATCTTTGTAAATGAAACACGCTATGTTTAATTTGTTGAGATTAACTTCAACATTTTTTCAAGTCTGGAAATCTAAAAAAAAAATTTTTCTGAAATTGGCTGTTTAGCTGATTGGATCTGTAGTCTGCAAAATATGTTTTTTGAGTGATTGGTCCAAGCTTGGATCGATGCTGACGTGAAGACTGTGACAATAACCCGTAAGCAAAGCTGGAATTTTTGGCATGAATATCTCTCTGTAAAAAGTTTCCATCGATGGTTTCTCGAAATGTCTAATTTCTGCAAATCCAGGTTGAAGATCCCTCGAAATTTTCTTGTCGTTAATTGAGATGTCGGTTTTGCAAGTTTCCGGAAACGATTCTGCATACCAAACAATGGTGTTTAATTTATCGAGTAATTCAGTGAGTTCCATTTTTTAAATAAAACATTACATAAAGTTTAGTTTTTCTTGATAGGTTTTCTGTATATCAATCAATGTTAGGACAAAACTTACGAGCAAGAACATTGTGTAATCTCGAAGCTATTTCCGTCATAAGTTGAGGAGCATTTGGAAGTGGAGCGCCCAATAAAATTGCTTTATCGACAATTTCGATAATTTCAATCATCTTTTCTTTCTCAATACTACCCTTACGATCTTTGTTAGCTGTACATTCCATTTCCAAAAATATACTCTGCAGGAACGAATAATAGAAAAAGTCTTAAAAAGCAATAAACTTTTCAATTTTATATTAAATAAAAATTCGTATTACTGGAATGTGTTCATACCTTCATAGCACTGCATAACGTGTAACAATATCTGGCATTAATCGGAACATCCTTCCAATATCCAATATTCAAAGATTCCCAAGTTTGATCCAAACAACTTTCCAGTCGTATCAAGAAGTCGTTTATCTGACTCTGCGACATAATTCTTTTATCGATGAACATATGAATATTGAAAATCCTGGAGATTTTATCGTATTCCTATCTGACGAAAGATGCATAGGAGGATGGATGTAAAGAAAATCTCGAAATGACATTTAAGTAAAAACAATCACAACACATATACTAGCTACATAATTAATTCTTCAATTTTATTTCCTTTAGAAAAAAAAAACCATTCTTTCGAGATTTTCTACATTGAATATACAATTGCAGGCCAAAAATTGGGTAATGTTATCATCAATGCTGTTATCGTAATTTTGATCTTACTGCACTGTGTTCGTACAATGATTCGTGTCGAATGAAAAATTTTGCTGCGATTGTACCTCCTATACACTCAAATTGAGATACAATATGAATCACCGTACTCATTGGTGTCCAAAGAAAAACGTAATTTATGACACATCGATGTCAATTGAATCTTCATCTCGGTTGGTACATTTTCTTCCAAATTTCGGAAGATTATTTCCCATGGCATTCCGGCTCCTGTGATCGGAGCTAGCTTGCTCATTTTTATCTGGAATCAAGATCAGGGAAGTGTTATCAATGTGCTAATAACGTACGACCATTTTTTAGGTGATTTTGTTCCGTAATAACGAAAAATGATTTACGTTGTACAAATGTCAATGAGAGTCAAAGGTCTCGAAGTATTTTTCGCTCGAATTCGTACACCGTTGTCATAAAAAAACTGATGTATATAAAATCTATTTCAACGGCAGACACGTATTTTAAAAAAATGAAATCATCAGTTTATCTTTCAGATTCAAAATTGGCAGATATCGCGATATCTTTGAACCCTATCGGTATCTGAATAAAATGAAAATCTCGCGAGGAATTCCAAGGAATATAAAAGGAAAAGCAGGTATTGAGATACGCTTGTAAGTTTGGAAAAAGATAGATGTAAAAATTGCAATTATTTAATCAAGTGTACACGAGGACTTTGAGATTTACACAATTGCGGCCATTGCACTATAACATGATCGGCGACGTAATACAAAATTTTGCCGCTCAAAGAAAAAGTTTTCACTCTGCAGAAACTTTCGACAAAAATGATGGTTGCTTTTTTGACAAACAAGACGTTCGTGAGAAACGTGGCTAGGCATATCGGCACGCAGGTTCCAGGTCCGTTGCACAAAATTAAATCAGGCTTTAAATTCCACAATATTTTCATGGAATCTTTCAACGATACGAGCGTAGTCCATACAGATGTGACGTAAGATTGGCCAACTTCCCTGCTCCGGAATATCTCTATTATTTCGTAATCTTTGTTATTCTTTTCGATTTCGTCGACTCGAGCGGCACTGATTTTGTCGGAACTCGCGCGAACGTATATTCTACGCTTGTAACGCTCCGAATTTAGATTTTTCACAATTTGCAATATTTCTGTGGTGTGACCTCCGGATCCCAAGACTACGAGAGTTTTCACATTCTTTAATTTTGTTTCGACATATCTGCCGTCTCTTTTCCATATTATATAAAATATTCTTCCTAATAACAGAACGATAGTAGACGTCATCACGAAAATTAGTGTCCAATACATACTGGAGTTTGTCACCTGCAAAACAAACATACAACTGTGTTACTTGTATTTGAATTGGGGAACATATTGGCCGGTTGGAAGTCAGATGAAACATGCCTAACCTATATGTTCAGTTTTGATGGAGATGCAACGAACTTTGTTTTTATTGGGATTGACAGAGAGACTGGAGAGAAGGAGAGGACACGGCATAGGCCAATACGTAGTTCCAGCGTTTAAAAAAATTCGACTTGCAACAGTTCCAAATTGTGCCGCTAAAAGCTGTTCTGACGATAACGACTGAAATAATTATAATAGTCCAAACTTAACGCATGCGCACGAATAAAAAACACTTTAAGAATAGTTCTTTTGTACTGTTTGTTTTGTACTAATGCATCAGTTTCTCAATCTGTTTTGTTTCCCTCTTGATTCTAATGAATTCTGATTAATGATATTATTTCTTCAATAAAGAAATAATAGGGCAATAAAGAAAGGCGGTCGTCGGGCAGATACGATCGCAGCGCCTCCTTAATCGCTGCTTCTCGTGGACGTTTCGTAAGCACTGTGTGTCCACTCCTTTACTATAGTCTCCCTGGTCGTGACAATAAAATATTGGATTCAAGTGCCCTGTAAGGTCCGACTGGACTTTATTGACAATAATTAATAACGCAATGACATGTTTTATATCTAAATTTAATTTCTCCACATAGAAAGCTCAACGTGTGCATTACTCGCGTATAATCTGTTGTTTTTACTAGAAAATGAAAATGTCATGCACCAGAGTGAAGTTGGCTGCATCAAGCTTTGATTTTTTCTAAAATGAGTCTAAACTGCGATTCTTACGTACTAATGTGAATGAATAAGATTAGTTTTCCATTCGTAACTAGAAAAAAACATGGTTAAATATCCTACCGATTGATATATACAAATCCAAACTATTGAACTGCCGTCCGGCGTTCTCGACTCGTAATCATCGAACATGCAGAATAGCCAAGATTCACAATGCTCGTCTGTCGTCTGTCATTCTGCACGGGGTCGCATCTACTTTTATTATCATAAGAACAAAGAACAGTGTCTTTTGTGCCAATGAACGTGTATCATAACCAAAACAATTACGTCCTTTGACTTTGAGCCAAAGCATAGGAAAAACAGGACAAGACTGCGTTTAAGCGTATCGCTGTCCGATCTACAAAGTACAATATCATGGGAGAGTTTATTCGCTTTACCTCGAGAAAAGATAATGTTTAGAAAAATCACGATTTATGGATGCGTACCGTTGTTTATGCTGTAAATTATTCATTCCGCAGAAATACCAAAGAGTCGCGTAAGTTTTTCGTTTTTCATTATTGGGCGTCTTACGAAAAGCGTTTAACAAACATTTTGTAGACACTGTCGAACGTCCCTAAGAAAATCTCGAAACGTTTATTTTTCATAAATAACAAAAAAACTTTTGAAAAATCAATAATTATTATTTATATCGGAAGAAAATGACGTATTGTCCATTGAGTACAAGTACAGTTTTTCCTGTGTTTGTTTGGGTTTGTTTGGACTAGTCTCCATGATACGGAAATAACATAACCTATAAAGTAGATGCTACGAAATATAATCGTAACACCGATTAATAACATTATTGAACTTTTCAGGATGATTTTCAAACCATTCCGAGAGCTGGACAGCTGGTGCTAGATGGATGTGCCGATGCACATAAAACACCATCGAGTTGGCGAGTCATGCGCAGATGTTACGTAGTGTTGTCGGTTGGATGATAGGTTTAGCATTAGCGGACATGGCGGAAAACAAACCGACACCGGAGAGCGAGAGCAGTCAGAGCTCTGGCGAGGGAAGCTTGACGCCTGATACTATGGAGGTATACTTTAGCTCTTATAAATTAATTCAATAAACCAAAGGAATGCACCATCTTTGTTTCGACAATCTTAAGGGCATGACGAACATCGACATAATCTCACAAATTTTCGAAATCCGTTTTCTCGGCGTCCATTGAGTTTGCGGCGAAAAATCGAGCATCAGTCTTTGTAGAATTCATAGAGGCTTGAAATAGATGCTTGAATTTTACGATAAAAATGTTTCGTCTTTGAGAAATTGTGATTAAAAAATTTTGACTATCTTTCTCGCATTCGTGTGTCACGTGGTACGTCTTCGACATGTATACAATATAGGGTATTTTATGTCATTAGGTGGACAACTCGCACAAGATTCTACTGAAAATAGCAACTTTATATGCGGAAAGGCTGATGAATGACATTTGTCTGGTAGTGGATGGAATAGAATATCCGGCGCATCGTCTCATCCTCTGTGCCTCGAGCGACGTTTTCCAGGTACGCTACTCATCGATTTCCAAGATAAAAGAGCTGAAACGTTGAAACGCTTCGTCGTATGGTTTAGAAAAATATATTTTACACTGATACATCAGTGGAACATATCAGCTCGCGTTCTGGGTTACCGTTACATCCTCATCGACACAAATGTAATCGATCATGTTTGGACCAACAGGTAATGCTGATGTCCCCGCAATGGACGGAATCACAAGAGAGTCGTGTCACATTACAGGAGACACCCCACTGCGCACCGATATTTAGTGAATTTTTGCGCTACTTCTACACCGGTCGAATACGAATAAGCTACGATGTAGTATTGCCGATACTCTCATTAGCGGACAAATACAACGTGAGGGATTTAATAGCCTTGTGCCTTGAATACATGAGAGATCACATAGCGGTAGCAGCGATACACGGGACATTGGTATCGTGGCTTCAGTACACGTCCAATTGCGGTCATCACGGTATAACGCAGTCTTGTCAAAATTTCGTCAAGTGGAACATAGAGCTAGTCGCGAAAACTGCTGATTTCGGAAACTTCGAGTTGGACGTGTTGGTCGCTATGTTGCATCAGAGTAGTTTGGTGATAAAGGACGAGATGACGTTGTACAAGTGTTTGGAATCGTGGTTGGATCATCAAGCGAATCGTTTGAAAAGTCAATTACCACCGGTCGAATTGGAGAACACGTTGAAGCAGTTGGTTGTCGCGGTAATGTCACCGGTCAGATTTCCAATGATGTCACCACGACAATTGGCCGAATTATTGTTGTCGCCGTTGACGAAAAAGTACAAGGAATTTTTCGTCGAAAGAATGGCGATTGGAATGTCGTTTCATTCGGGACAACTGGAGAGAGTTAGCGAAGTTGTTCGAAACGAGGAAGACGGTGCTCTTCTCTTCGAGCCGAGACTCTACACCGTCGACACTTGCAGTTCTCTGTTGACCATCGAGAATTTTCACAGCTTGCCGTCGTATCATACACGGACACTCGTATTTTCGAGTCACTCGTTTCTCGCCGAGTACGCCGGTGATCGAGCTTGCGAGTGGGTCGTCGATATTTATCCCAAAGGTGTATGGTTCAAGAAATTTTACTTGATAATATGGCAAGGAACGGTGGAAATGCCGGAGCACGTGAAACGTTCCGTAAGACTATCGTTGACCTGCAAAGAACCACCGATCGATAGCGATCACGATATGAGAGTCAAAATCGGAGTTTTGATCTACGGACTACAAGATGGAGTCGAGCATATCACGCGAGTCACCGAAATCATTCATCGTTTCAGTAAGAAGAACAAGGTACTCAATTTGGACGATTTGCTGCCATTCGACGAGCTCAATCCTCAGCAGTGCTCCATCAATCCTGATTCGTCTGTGTCACCGTTTCTCGTTGGACCGAACCGAGATATGCTCAAATTGCATATTGTTATATCTCCGGCTAATTAAATCTCGCGTGTCTCCCCAACATCGCGAGCGCTTCTCAAACTCGTACTTTTGTTTCCTTCGAATTACCGATTTACAAAAAATCGATTGTTACTTTTGAACGATGCTTGTCGTGTGTTTTTCGTTTTGCTTTTATGTTTCGACGCGTTGCTTGCGTCTGAGATATACTGGCGCGACAATTGCGTCCAAAAAGTTGAATTTTTATGAAAATCCTTTGTTTCTCATTGGCTATCAAGCTCGTCGTAAAAGTTTTAATCTTTGCGTTTCCTTTTTAAATACGCGATCTTTTTTTCTTTTTTTTTTTTTTTTACCGCGTTACATCGAAAGTCAGGAGTCTCAGAGACAACCAATTATGGAAATATCACAATTTGACTTTGGTTATCGAGACAAATACTGCTCTTCCCAAAGACTTTCTAGAGACGAGATAACAGTGCGAATAAAATATCAAATGATAATAACGAACTTGTTCATAAGTACGAGCACATTTTGAGCGGAAAGAAAATATTTTGTAAACAAAAAGAAAAAAGAAAACTTCGCGTCAATGTCGAAAACATAAAGCGAGGAGATGAAACACAGCTTTTCGTTTTGGTGTCTTTGTGATCATGAATGTGCCGCTTTTCGTAGTAGTGCGAGTAACGTCAATATTTCGAGTTTCGTTGAGCGGATCGACGCATTGAACGAAAATGAAAAGATTGACAGTTAAAGATTATTATTTCGTTGCAGAATTATTATTACAGTATGGTATGATAAAAATGATGTTCAGCTTTTGGTTATCTTCTGAAAATTGTATCTTAAATATGTATTAAATATTTATAGATTTCATCAAATGACGTAGTAATAATAACGAAAAGCCCGGTGTATTGGCCATTACGCCATTGTGCATTCGTCGTTCACATTCATTATTTTTTTATATAGTCTTCACGATTGATTGTTTATAAAAAAAAAAACTTTACTTGCCAATAAAATCTGTGTTCCGGTAATTTTGGAATTCCATTATTTTTCCACAATTAACATTGTTTACGCAGAAAATTGCGTAAAAAGTATCAATCTGGTTTTACCCCGGAAAGTAACGTAGGATTAGTTTTACGTCGTGAAATTTTGTAAAATTGATTTTACGTCATAAAATAAGATAAATTTAATTTGACGTCGTAAAGTTCCGTAAAACTGTATAAAATTCATTTTACGTTGTAAAATTTCATGAAACTGGATACAATTGATTTTACGTCGATAAATGGCCGAAAAATTCGTAAAATTAATTTCGCGACGTAAAATTCCCCAAAATTAGATTAAACCGATTTTACGTCTCGTTGATGAATGGTGAAAGGGATGAGAGGTATCAGGTATAGTGATCAAAGTGGGAGAAGCGAGTATCGTGTATCGACTTCACTAGCAAATTTACCTTCGTCATTGAAAAAAAAAAAAACAGAAGTGAAAGCGAACGCTTCTGTACTGCGATGGTTGTCGTAAGTTAAAATAGAATAATATTCTGAGCCGTCCAGAACGCCAAGCAGTTATCGCGGAGCACTCCCGTTTGTCGGATCTCGCCCGAAATAAATCGCGATATTTGCAATTCGTAAATCGTTATTTCATCAAACGTTGGACAATATGAAATTGTATTCAGTTTCCGATGGGCCACCTTCTCTCGCTTGTCAGCAGGCTCTCAAAGCACTGAAACTCGACTACGAGCTCGTCAATGTTGATTTTGGAAAAGGAGAACACATGACCGATGATTATGCAAAAGTAAGAAGGATTGGTAACAAATTAAAAATGAGCATTTTAAACACAGTTTTGTTAAACTCAAGTTCTTCATTTTAGAGAATTTTAAACATAGTTTTGTTAAACTCGAGTTCTTCATTTTAGAGAATTTTAAACACAGTTTTGTCAAACTCACGTTCTTCATTTTAGAGAATTTTAAACACAGTTTTGTTAAACTCAAGTTCTTCATTTTCGAGAATTTTAAAAACAGTTTTAAACCAAAAAAACCCAAACAAACTCAAGGACTTCATTTTGAAGGAACAATTCGACTGATAAAAATTTCGATTCCCTTGAATTCAAACTCAGCCAGACATTGAAGACAAATCGAATTGTTCCCTAGGGTTTCCCTAGGGTTCCCTGAAAATATCATGAAACCTCAATACCTGAAGAAAGTCTTATCCAGACTCATTGAAACTTTTGAAATCTTGCAAAATCTTAATTGCATCGATTCAAGAGCACATGCTCGTTTAGAAATTAAAAATTAATTAACATAGATAACTTTAGGCCTCGAAGGTCGACTTTGTTGAAATTCTTCGAAATCTATTACGATCAATGTTACCCTATATCAGATTAGTAAAAATGTTCATTTTTACTAATATTTGTTTTTTTTTCATTTTTTCTAATATTCATTTTTACTAATCTTTTTTTTTCATTTTTTCTAATATTCATTTTTAATTATCTTTTTTTTCCATTTTTTTAAATATTCATTTTAACTAATCTAATGTTCATTTTTACTAATCTAAAATACTTTATGTTTGCCATCTCACAGAATTTCATTAAAAAATGTAAATAAATGTTAAGTATAGTTAGGTCTAACAACGATGCTGTATGACAAAAATGTAATTTAGGATTTCCTCGATTAGACACACACAATAATTGACCCTATGAAATCTTTCAGATAGAAACGCGTTTTAGACATTGTTGAAAAGTGTGTTTCGTCTATAAAGTTGAAGAAATAAGCATCAATTTTTAAAAGGATTACAATTTCTAATACGACGTATTTGTTTGCAGCTGAATCCTCAAAAAGAAATTCCAGTTTTGGTGGATGGTGATTTCGTTATGGGGGAAAGGTAAAAATATACCATAAAATTAAGGGGCTTTCGTCTTTTAATTTTTGCCTTTAACTTTATGGCAAAAAAAAAATAAAAAATCTGTGATGCGTGTAAAGTAAAAAAAAAAAGAAGTTAAAAGACAATAAATTCCTTAGCAATGCAATTCTGCAGTATCTCGGCGACAAGTACGACACAGCTGGTAACCTTTATCCCAAAGATTCGAAAACTCGAGCATTGGTCAATCATCGTCTTTGCTTCAATTTGGCGATGTACTATCGTGCAATTTCCGAATACGTGGTTAGTATTTTTTTTTAATTGTTATTATTATTTTTTAATTTTATTTATTTATTGTTTCTTCCATCCGTTGTTTTCAATGATCAATCACTTTGCTCTATGTACATTTTTAGATGGCTCCGATATTCTTCGATTACGAAAGAACGCCATTGGGCTTGAAGAAATTGAAAATAGCGTTGGACGTATTCGAAACGTACTTGAAGCGTGAAAATACACGCTACGCTGCTTCGAGTAAGTCGAATGATTGTTATCATCTATAGTTTGCTCATTTGCATATCTCTATTTGTGCACATCGCTCGGAAGAAAAAACCGACTAAATTTATTCAATCAACGATTTCAATGGCTACAGGCTGTCGCATAAACAATTCGTAATAAACCAACAACAATAATAACCGTCGATGAGATCTCGCAAAGCTCTCGAGACTCAATACAATATACAGCCTTGGCCAAAAGTATTAGGCATCCAATAATTTTTCTATCAGGACGAAAAATCGAATTTCTCGACGAAAAAAAATCGTAAAAATTTGTTCAACAAACGAAACTGAAGCTAATAGAAACCTCTACGAACATCTAATCTCTAAATTTCGGGATCGCCATTTTTCAAAGTCTAGCAAGCGATTATGCAAAGTACGAAAACAGTGGAAAATTCCGTAATTTTC
>JAPYZJ010000812.1:0-35517 GCA_030522765.1 Ophioninae sp. B BG-2022a
CAGTAGACACACCGAGAAGAACACGCAAGCGTTCTCTCTCGCTCCCTTGGCTCACCCGTCAAAACTCCGCCGGTGAGGGCGCGCAATCGCGGGCGCGCGAGAGAGAGAGAGAAAGGGAGAGCGAGTCGTGTTTTGGCACGAGCTTTGAGAGCTCCCGATTATTACGTACGGTCGTATCGCCGTACGAGAGGGTACTCCTGTTTTCTCCTCGCGGCACACGGATCAATAATTCACCATATATTATCACCCCGGCAGAGACTCGAAAGAGCCGAGCGCGTGGTTTCGCCGCGAGAGCGAACGGACTCGATCGCGATCGGAGCTCGCGTCTTCGAGCCGCTCGTGCGAGTGAGATCGAGCAACAATAAAACGTGCGAGCCGGTACTACGTGGACGCGCGTGTGACGCCAACTTTGCTCGAGTACCGCGTGAATCGAAGCGCGGGCCTTCCGAACGGGTGCTCATGGGAAGCGTGACTGGGGGAGAGAGACAGTACGAGAGGGGAGGTAAGGGGCGATTTCAAAATCGGGAGAACCGTGCAAACACCTTTTTTTTTTTAATATTTTTCTTCTCGGTTAAAAATGTTTGCGTACGATATCCGGGAATAAACGTTTAATCGTTGCGATCGAGTATCGTATACGACCGAGTCGGTCAGGACGTTTACGACGCGAAGAAACGATCGCGAACGACGTTGCCGGCTCGAGGCGACCCTTGACTCTCGCGCGCGCACCCACCAGGTTGTGTATACGCGAAAGAGTCGCCAGGCGGAGAGAAACACGGGGCCTTGGTGGAGTATCCGTGTGGGAGCGACGGAGACGGCGCGTCCGCGTACTGTTGCGCGAGCGACGAAGACGCCGTGCGAGGGAGAGAGAGAGAGAGAGAGAGAGAGAGAGAGAGAGAGAGGGAGCGATCGAGCGGAGAGGGGGACGGGCAAGGGGCGCGGAGCGAGAGCACGAAACAGGGAGCAACGAGGAAGAGACGGAGTTCGCAAGCGAGAGAAGCTAGCCTACAGAGCTCGTGTATACGTCAAGCCTCCTTCCCCTTCTGCCGTCGGTAACATGGCACACGGAGAGCAGCAACACTCACACGAGGACGGCACCACCGAATCTTACCTCGACACTCGACACTGCTCGCGTTCATCTTACTTTCTCATTTTCATATTGTTTTCTCGTTAAATAATACGCATTTTTCGGACACGAGGCGTCTCGAAGAAAGCTGATTTGCTATCCCCTTGATAAACTCAAAATTAACGGACGTGTCGTTTAATCTTTCACCGGTAGATCAAGACACGTTTCAGAAAGTACGACACTATAGGAACGGGTTTTCGTTGAAAAAAAGGTAACATTCGCACGAGTTAAATTCCGTGAAGCTCGGAGATTCGATAATTCACGCGAAACGCAAAATACGAAAGGAACGTCTTCGTTGGTAAACGTCGGTCGGTGACGGGGCTGCCTTCTCAAGCCTGTTACAACCTCCGTCGTACGACGCGAAACGCACATACACATATGCGGCGCGCGGCACACAATACGCACACCTGCTTTTCATCCCGACACACTTGGTTCGGCGATAACACGAATTATCGTCGATGCTGACTTTTTTTTTTTCATTCTCTCCCGTAGCTTTTTTCGTTCAAATATTTCAACAAGATACGAGGGTACTTACCACTGAGCGAGCTGGCGCGGTTAACGGAGGCCGGTCAACACGAAAATTTTCGTACGTTTACACACAACGGGGCCCGTAAATATGAGAGAGCCGAGTTACTCTGTTTTTGGTATGCCAGGAATGGCACAAAGAATCTAGACAACGCACACGCCTGCTGCGCAGCCGGTCTGCGCACACGCTGACACCGAGCGGCCGCGGGAGAAACCAGAACCCGAGGCCAGTCGAACGACGACGTAACCGGCCGAGTCTACCCCCCTCCCGACTCCTTTTCGCTCAACCCCCACTCCTCGGTGTACCACGTGATCGTCCCTTCTTTCTCGCTCTCGTCGCTTCCCCCTCCGCGCGGACTGCCTACACGGTCAGTAGTCGGGAAAGGCGCGCATGCCTGGTGGGAAACATCTTTCGTTCTTTACTCGCTGTCCATCCTCCTCTCGCTCTCGGGCCTCTCGAAACAGGGAAGGAGCAAGAGGATACTCCTCTTGTATCAGCACACACGAGAGACTCGCCACATCCCGACCGACACCGTTTGATTTCGAACACCCTGGCACTTGTTGATTTTCAACCGACAAAAGATTTCAGGTGAACACCCCGGACTTTCGAGTTCGCGTTACTTGCCCGCAACCGGGACAAACTCTGTCCGATATTGCCTCGTTAAATTCACGAAGACCAAGAGCGTTCGTTGCTCCGGTAAAACTACGCGACGATTATACCTCAACTAATTATTGAACGATCCGCCGGATACTCGCGATTACGCCAAAATTGAGGTTATACGAAAATATGAATTTTCAAGTTTGGACGTTTATTGGTGTTTACGTTGATGCAGTTGTTTGCGGGATTTTTCTAAGAAATATCAGGCATTAACTCGTAATGGTCACACCTCCTATACGCCACGTTATGGTCACACGAGGTATTGTGGACCCCACGCCGAAAACTTTTTCCTATTTGCGTTCTACTTGATTTTTTTACCCAAATCTTGCACGAGTATTTTATTTTATATGTTTTTCAAGTAATACAATCGTTTTTCCTTTTTTTTTTCAAAATTTAATTTGGCAAAAAAAAGCAATCAGAAACAAAGAACAAAAAAACTCAATTTTTATTGAAAAATTCGTATACATTTTGACTTCTGCGATATGGCAAAAAAATCTACGCTATGTTGCTCTTGAAATAGTATATTTTCAAGAAAAAATATATAATTTTCATGAAGAGCACTAATTGCTACCTGAAATTCATAAGAATTTTTTGGATGGCTTCCTTTTGTGCCGTTCGGTTTTTACGACACTGGAAACGAGTCTACATCTAGAAGTACTGAATTTCCGATCGACGTACTTGAACGATCGAAACTTAGACCTTTAAACGCGCAATTATCATCGGCGGCTTTTTCCGTCTCTGGAAATTCTTTTGGCCCCTGACCCCGAACGAAAAGTTCGAGCGGAGGACAAAGGGACTCACGCCTCGTGCGCTCCTCGGAGACCTTTTCCTTACTACCTGCGTCAGTCTTCCGTCTGACACTGAGAGAATCATCCATCAACCTCCCCCGTTCACGCTACTTAGCGATCGGAAAACCGGAAAACGATTTTCCAATTCTCTCACCCTTGACGTAATTGCCTTTTCGCCGAAACAATAATAACGAGTAAAACGCAACTTTAATTACGCCACTAGGCGGCGAACTCCGGAATCTTCTTGCTGAACTTTTTCAATTTCTTTCCACAAACCGAAAAACGAAATGTCTACATTTCCCCGGAAATCCTCGGTAAATGTCAAATTGATAAACGAAAGTCTATCAATAATTTGCCATCGAATTTCTTGAATGAATGAAAAAAAAAAGTAGTTCGTATTTGCACGTGGGAGCCGTTATGGAAATTACGTAAAATAAGAAGTTTGTTTAATAATTCGAATGGGAAAAGAACAGCTGAGCGATATTCAAAATGCACATTTTGGGACCTTGATCGTTCAATTCTATCACGTATATTAAAAAATCCGTGGGAATTGACAATTTGTAGGTTATTGTTTACGATTTCCAAAAAAAAATCTCGCTCGTCACTGGAAACTAGTTCTCGCGAGTTCATAACCCAAAAAAATCGCTCGATCCTAAATCTTAATATCACATTTCCACAATTCGTAATTATTCATTTCCCTTTGTTTTTCAACGTTGTCACATATTAGAAAAATGCTTTTCTCATAAGTGCACCAGAGAATGACGTTAAAATGTTCTCTTAAAATTAGAAACAGATATCTTCAAAACTCATCCTCAGAGAGTGAACACCGTTTTGAAAAACACCACCGAGAAAAAGGCGTTTAAAAATTGACTGGGCCCATGTCCAGCTCTTTTCTACAAGAAACGCTGTAGCGACCGTAATAATTTGAATATCGATACAAAAATTTGAGAAAGTGTTTGGAACAGTGTATACTATACGATAATGCAAAAAGGGGATTTTTTGAGAAAAAAAAAAAAAAAAAAAAAGAAAAAAAAACGTTTTTTTGAAAATTTCACACTGAGACGATCCCACAAAATCATTAGCTTTATACGCCTGTTGGAAAGTAAGTCGTTTTGTTATTTGCATCGGCGCAATGAAGAGGGATAATTACGGTTAGCGGATGGCGGTATTGCGAGTGCACATAACCCTGCGTGGGCCACGCCACGCTTGTATACCATTCCGGTGTATCCATTAGTGCACGTATCTGCCGTCGGATGGCGCAGTTGAGAGGTAGAGAAAGAGAGAATCCGAGGTTGGCCTCGGGAATGGCCCTGCCCGATTTCCTAGCGTGATATTACTTAATTAAAGTTAACGCTCGATCCCTTATTCCCCCAGGGGAGGGGGGGGGGTGAGGCTTCGCAATACGCTTTGCGGCTTTCGGGCGAACTAAGTCGTTAGTTTAATTGCAATTTCGTATGTATACGCCACGACCAAGAAAGGGAAAGGTCCTCGTTTCTCGAGCAGGTACTCTTATGCACACGTAGGTATCCGCCCGCTACAACTGGACAACTCTACAAAGACGGACTGGAACGCACGACCTAACCTATCGAGACCATAATGCGTCCCCGCTCGGTCACTGAAGTTTCTAAACCGTTCTGGGGAATTGCGACGCCTTTGGGGATCTTGAGGAGAAACTCTTGAAAACACCGAAAACACTTGAACGCTATCATCGGACCATCCACTTTTTTTCACCCTCAACATCACCCTGACGTTTTTGATATATTTTTTTTTTTAATGCTCAAACAATCCTTTAACACGAGTCACCGAATTCAGTCCAGTCTGTGTAAAACGTAGAACTTGTTTTTCTCGAAAACTTTTTTTTTTTCAGCGAATAAATCACTTTGACCCATTCGCATGGATCAGTTTGAATTTTTCATCGTAGCTTCGTTGTTATCGCGTTTGTATAAATATTTAGGGCTTTTTCGAATCGATGGGAATTTTTTATTTTTTACACAATTGAATGCTTTTTTGAGCAAACGATCGAAGTCTTTCTTTGGCAAAAGTACGCCTTTTTTCAAAATTTGATTAAATAAAAAATCCCCATGTGCCTATCTCTATAACCCATACTATTGAAATTAATTTTTTTGTCTAATTCGCGTTTTTCTAAATCGCGATAAAATTGTTTGTTATCGATTTTTTTTCTTAATTATCATCTCGAATTTTGGCTCTCTCGTAACCATTTACTACAATAATGATAATAATAAGACCATTTCTACACTTGAATATAAGGTGAACAATTCCACCAAAAAATTCAAATTTCTTTCACTAAAAAATGTTGTCCCGAAGGAAATCGTTAAAGTTCGGTATTTAGAAAGAAATCGATATCTAAAAATCGAAATAAATTTGAGAAAAAAAAAAAAATTCGGATGTTTTGAAAAATTGCGTTGAGGCAGCGATTGAAAAATATCCAGGGATTTGAAATCGATGTTATTCGGTGCAATTAGTATGTAAATTCGAGGTGTCAAGATTTAACGATTTTTCTTTGTTCGGGGTTTGATTCTCGCGAACGCTCGCGGTCGTTGATTTACTGACGACGTGTGCCAGTCGTATTATGCAATTGCAACGCTTTGCATTCAATGCAACCGATGTCGAATGTGATGGCCGCGATACCGGGAAACCGATTGCAGGTTCATCGACATTCTGCCCGATCGGAGTTGAGACGCAGACACACGCGGACGTAAAGAGGGAAATTTGAATTTTCTGCGGTAGGAAAATCCGCGGTATCGTACGACCCGATGACTCGATAATGTTCGCTCTATCCTTCCATCGAATACAGCTACGAATAATTCTACCGAGGTCGCAAGACTTTTCCATCAATTTGATAGCACGAGGAAACAAAAAAAAATTTTTTTTTAATAAAAAACGTCAATTTCTTGGAGCGAGAGAATTTCTTATTATTTATAAATTGATTCAATCAGTTTCATTTCGTTTTGGGTGTTTTTGGTCGATGATAATAGATACCCACGGATTCCCTGAACGACTCTTCAGAATTTCACTAAATTCCACCAGACGATGTTAATTTCACGAACGAACGTCTTTTCATCAAATTTCTCGAATCCACGAATTTCCGTGATGAAAATTACGTAAAATAAAAAGTTTGGTTAATTTCATCATAATTTCTTGAAAAATCGATAAGGCGAATAAAAAACATACTTTCGGATAAAAATAAAATAACTGATAGAGCTCTGTCCCTTCTTAGCCAGAATGATATATTAATATATTTTCAACTGAAATTTAGTACCAAAAGTGTATTAATGTACGTACGAATAATTGTCCATACGAATGCTCAATTATGCAACTTGTTCCTTAAAAATGACTTTACACAAGCAACCTCAACTTTGAGGTCTTCAAGATGGTCGAAACCCAAACAAACCCAAACAAAGTTCGATTCAATGAAGACGTTGTACTTTTTTACGAACGATACGAATATCGAAGGTTAGTCAAAATACGAAAAGAAAATTGGGGAAAAAAAAAACATTTTTGCGACATCGAAAGGAGCGTCGAATAATTTGGCCAAGTGTTAAACGTAACTCGAATCGTTTCGAGCGAATAAATCGTTTCGAGAATGGATCGTGAGGAAGGAGGATTCTTTGATGGTTGGTTTCATCACTCGAGGAGAATCGAACGAGTACAATGAACGAATATATCAGCGAAATAAAGACATCGGTATAGGGAGAGAGCAAGAGACAAAGAGCCGAGTAAACCCTCAAATATCAA
This sequence comes from Ophioninae sp. B BG-2022a, assembly GCA_030522765.1. Taxonomy (NCBI): domain Eukaryota; kingdom Metazoa; phylum Arthropoda; class Insecta; order Hymenoptera; family Ichneumonidae; species Ophioninae sp. B BG-2022a. The sequence continues at coordinate 6,851 of JAPYZJ010000812.1, forward strand.
AAGGGACGAGACTCGAGTATGTGAGACCAGCGGTGAATTTGAAATCCACTCCGTTCTCTATTATTTTCATGGAAGCACCGCGCAGTTCCGGCAATCGCACTTAATTGGACTAATCAAGCGCATCGCTCGTACCCGGAACAAACAACGGGCGAACGCAGCAGATATTGGATACGTTAATGAAACGCCCCAATATTCGTGGAATATTCCAGTCTGATTCTCCCCCTTCCACCAACTTTCATCACTCGATTCTTTTTTTTTCACCGGACCTTGTTTTTCCAGCGAATCGTGTTGGAAAAATGATTCTTCGTCAGGAAACAATGCCATTTTCAAATTTGACGTCACCACTCGATTTTTCAATCTCCGAACGAAAATCCAGAAATTAAAGTAAGGCTGACGAATTTAACGCCCACCTTATTTGTTTTTGAGTCCAAAACAAACTATGAATGTTGAAATAAAATAAAAATGTTTATTTAATCGTTTATTTAATAATCGACGTATTAATAATAATTTTGGTTCAGAAAACAATGCTCACTTTTAACTATAAGCTTTTTTTTTAAAAGCCTCTTCTGCAAAAAAATTCTTTTTTGTAAGCCTTCTCTTACAAAAAAATAAAAAAACTCCAATTTCAAACTTAAATTTTGATAACAACGTGTATAGTGCTGATAAACCCAAACAAATAATTGGAATAAAAATTCACTAAGCAGTATCGAAAACTTTTTTTGTTTTCGAAAGTTTTTGAATTATATTTATTATTATCAGGCACTGGGCAGACGACAAATCGAATTTTTCCCGATTCTTCCAAACTTCCGTACGTGCAAAATTACTCGTCAAATCTTGATTTTCCGCCTTATTTTTAAAGCTAATTAATTAGGGAAAATGTTTATTCGTTAATGATGAAATTTCAAATATTCTTCACTGTGTTTTTGCATTTCTGTAAATGATTGGAATCATACAATTTTGGGACGCAATTGTGATGGACTAAAAAATCATCTCGTCGGAATAAAAGCACAAAGAGATCATACGACGTGAAAATTCACGGATAATTATATCCTGTCGGCAATCAATGGACACTAACGTTTCCCACCGTCAGTACTCACGTGAGACACTTAACGCGAATCGACCGCTGGTACGAGCTTCTCGGGACACTGCACTTGCAGATACTCTCTCGATAACGAAAAAAATTGTTGCATCGATTATCAAAAGCAACTCAAATTTTGAAAAAACTTTGATCAAAGTATTATTAAATTAAATCGCCAAATCTCCAAATCGAAAATTTGAGGTATTATATGATGAAGTTCTTTATAGAATATTAATTATTTATTTAAAAAATTAACATACCCCTAACGTTTAATAATAAATTTACAATAAACATTCAGCTCTATAATTATTATTTGCTTAATTAGTTAATTTATTAATATCATTATTTCTTTATTCCCATGTACCCACTTGTGAAATTTTTATTTGATCGATTATTCTAATTTTTCTATTTTTTTTTTTCATTTTTTTTTTCGAAAAAAGCGCGTTGTAGGCCAAAATAAACGCGCGCCCATTTTTTGAAATGCTGACAGTGTTGGATACGTGACACAGGAATTGTGTGATTTTTTTTTCGATTTTTAAATTTAGGCGTTAATTTTTTGTTTATCAAAAATATTGAGAAGTCAAAACGTTCCGAAAAAATCGGAAAAAATTCTCGAGTGCTTTTAAAAAATAGTACAATCAAATAAAAAATCGAGGGACAAATCGGAAAAGTGAGGGGTCAGGCCCAGGTATCTTAATTCCACGATTCCACTATTTTTGACTAACTTTTTGTTCAATGGACGATAAAAACTCGACTAATCACGCAACCTTGACGGGATCGTCGTAAATACACAAAAAAGTAATTCCGATAAAGCTCGCGCCGTTTCAACAATGAGGGAAAGAAAAATGCATTCGCGGAAGAAGCTCGGGTCGAGACATCCGAGATTCTTGGCACTCTGTCCGGAACTTCGATATTTACTCATATATTTATAACTCAGGGAAAATAATTATCCGGCCCTTCGCTGATCGTTCATTATCGTGAAATTCCGCCCCCGTATAATCGGGAATTAAAATTGAGAGAATCGACGACTTTCGATCGTAGCGAAGATCGTGCGACGAAAATATATAGATAAATAAATAAATATGAAGGAAAAATTTGCCTGGTGTAATTCCTTCCCGTAATCCCACAACTCAATACGAAAAACTTCATTTTATTTCTTCATTCTAAAATTACTATTAATTTTATAACAATTTATGAGAAAAATAAAGATTCTGTTTTGTTTCAAAAAATCAGTGGAGTTTTCGCTATAAATTTTGTCGTATCAATTGTACGATAATTCATGATAAAATGTGTCATTAAATTTACATAACTTGTAAATACATTTTAGTTGAAAATAATGAATAAATCAATATTATCATGAACACGAATGCATAAAAACGGTATTTCTCAATTATTATGTGATTTTTTTTACCCTCAATCAAATACGAAAACTGTCTCTTACGATTTTTATTCCGCGATCAATTGTGATAAGAAAAATGAGCGTGAGAAGAAATGATATTTTTTTCTTCACACGTTCATGAATTTTTTGAATTTCGTGCTCCGGCAGCTCGAAACACGGCTGAGAAATTATGATCGCTCACGTAAAAAAAAAACTGGAAGAATTGAAATAAAAATAAGAAATAAAATTCGGAAGATAATATTTTCTGTTTAATTCCTTATCTCGGAGATGCTGGGTCTCGCGATACCCAAGTTCACCGTGCAGGCGAGAAGCTTCCCCGGACGAACATTTTCATCGAATTCTTAACGTCATAAGGAATTTCAGGGGTATGCTCGAGAGTGATATTATTATTCGGGATATCAGTGTGCAGATACGCCAGGATCGCGAAATAATACAGTAAGACGTATTTGTCCATTCGCCGGAACCCGCTACAGTCGGGAATCTCAGAAAAGCCAAGAACTTGGATAGTTTGGTTCACAAGACGTTTCGATCCACGATTTAAAAAAAAAACGATAATTTTTTAGACCCTGATAGGTAAACAAATAAAATATAATAACTAAATTAATAAATACGAACAAGAGATCACGATAATTTCGAAAATTATTTTTTCATATCCCAAAATAACCTAAAAAAATGTGAGAATTTTTCACTTCCTGAATTAATCGACAGACATCGATTTTCAAAAACCATTTTTATCATTTGATTAATACACGATGTCTCATTAAAAATCTCGCGAAAATCCTTTGCAAGTTTTGATGAAACGAAAAACGAACTTTTTTTTTGTCATTTTTACGAGAGTTTGAACTGTGTCGTTTCGCTCGAAGAACCTCGCCCAGTATTTCGTCTTTTTCTCTCGTGTGTATTTCACCGCGATTGCGGAACGTACGACGAAAAAAAGAAAAAAATGAAAAAAAAGAAAAAAATGAAACGTATTTGCAAATTCCGGGACAAGCTCGTAATTCCCTCAATTCACGAATTTCCCGGCATACCGAACATCTCGGGAGTAAATATTTCCTAGTTTTCTGTATCTCTCGCGGGAATGTTGCATTCTTCGACTGTACACGGTACAACGCTCTTCCTATTGACCGGGAATTCATATTTCGCTCCGAAATATTTTATAATAGAAATTGTACGTTTCTTCCTATGCTCGTGTTTCGTCACCCGATGGGCCCGATGAATTAAAGAATTGGTCGTCTCCAAAGCGTCACGAGGAAACCCAAACGAACCCAAACAAAGCCAAACAAGTATACAAATACACGCGAACAAACCCAAACAAACCCAATCGAACATACAAAAAAGGCAAAGAAACCCAAACAATGACGCTCCGTCGTGTGATATTTCGTCGTGTGCTATTGTGTCAAATACGATAGTATATTAGTCGCATTTCACGTCAAACATCGACAGTCGAAGCCTCGCTGCGGACTCGGCAAGGTCGTAACCTACAGGATCGAATAAGATCGTGCGGATGGTCGGTTCTATAATTGAATCGATCAGTTCGAAGAGGTCATCAACTGAGCAATCTTTCTTTTCCTTTTTCTCGTTGTATTTAATTATTTTTTTTTAATTTGAATTCCGTGCACGGAATTTATTCGGCTACGGGAGTGAAAGAAGGCGAAAGTTTCGAGCGGCGGAGCGTCCAAGACATTAAAATAGACATTTCGCGGGGTCCGACGACTCGAGGAGGAGCATGTACTCGGACGTCGAAGTCGTTGAGAACGAGGCTTTTGCGAGGGCTCTTGGGCTGTTGCACTCGCGAGAGAACGACAGTGCGGAAAAGCTTCGTGATATGCTCGATGCTTCGATACAAAATAAACTCGGAATTCTTCATCAACGAAAAAAATCGATAATTGTCTCCAAGGATCATCCTACGGAGGAAATAGTTTGCGGATTCGAAGATCCGAAAAAAAATGTCGTTTACGCTAGTCAAGATAATCAAGAGGAAAGAACGTTGACGAAAAGCTTCGGTCCGGAAATTTCGGAGGACGATGATATCGACGTACCGAGAATTTCCATTCCCGATGAGAATTCGGACGGCGAAAGGATCGTTTGTAAAATATGCAAGGGTGACCGCGTCGGACCTCTGATACTGCTCGAGTGTCAGGAGTGTCAGGAAACTTATCATCCGCTCTGTCATCAACCGGCAGTCGTCGAGATCGACGTTTACGATCCTCGTCTCGTGTGGCGATGCGGCGGGTGTCTCGAAGCCAACGAAAAGGCCGCTCAACGTTCATCTAGGAGTTCACCGTTCCTCGTTGATCTCGAGGATGATGAAACCGACAAGGACGATCAAACGGAGAAGCGTCGTTGTCGTCGTCGTCGTCGTCGTCGTCGTTGCGACGCTGTTTCTCCCAAATCCGAAACGGGGTTGGCCTTGAAAAAAATCGATGACAAAGTAACGACGAAAATTCACAATCGCGGAATAACGGTATCAACGATTCGTAACGCGCGCGCTACGAGGGCTAAAATTTCCTCGGCAAAACTGAGAAAAAGCGTCGCTTCTAAACGCTGCTGGATTTGATCTTGAATTTTAGTTTTTTTTTTTTTTTCGGCTTTGTTTCTTTTCGATTTGTAACGATGTACACTCGTCTGTCGTATATGTTGAGTAAATCAAAGTTTCTTTGCTTCTTTCTTCGTGGTTTCCTCTTTATTTCGATAATAGATCGTACCTCTCCGGAAAACCGCTTGTCCGAAAGACTTCTTTGAAGATTTCCCCTTTTTTTTTCTTCTTTGTTCGCAAAGAGACATCGCGGGTGCACCGAGCAACGATTCGGTTCCAACGTTTTTTATTCCTTCGTCGTTTGAAAATTCAGCATTATTGAAAGACCCTCTCAATGAAGCAGGAAGAGCCTCTGTGACGATGAAGCTTGCGGCAATGAAACATCGTTTTTTTTATTCCCGATTACTCAAAGTTCTCCCGGCAGATTCAAGCTACGAAACGTAGCCGAATACATTTCAGGATTCTCAGCGATATCCAACGAGCCTCCGAAATATTACTTTTACAATGAAAATGGGGAATTGAAGGAAACATTGGTTACAACTTGTGCAAACTTAAACTTCCTTCGAATTTTAGGTTAGATTTCTTCAAATCGAGGAAAACAAATTAGCATGAATTTCCATTTTCATGAAATTTGGGAAACGAAAAACGCTAATTTTTGCATTACTTTCGTTGATGATTTATCGATTGAACTGCACAAATTTAGAAACTTAACAATTCAGTAATACGAAAGTGAAAATATTCATTTTTGGAATATGTTCTTTTCGGAATCGACTTAGAATTGAAATCGCGCATTGAAAATATGTATTATCGTCTAGTTCAAGGATTACCGTAATTATCGATACTAATTCGATGGCGGTTTTCCTTTCTTTTGAAAACTTTGATTTAAAAGAAACTTCAAATCTTTTTAAATGAAAAATCCCGAACGTAAATCACGAAAGTGTCGTAAAAATCAATGGGAATGCATTTTGAAGTCCTACGAATATTTCGTGGATTGACCGAAGTTTATTTACAGTCGTGGACAATAGGAAAACATTTGATTCAATAGAAACAAATTGAGTGCCGCTAATGCTCTAATAATCTATAACCAATGCTCCGAAATTTCGATGAAATTTGGATCAACGGTCTTCGGCGATCAATGCTCTAAAATGTAAATGCTAGCGCAGTGGCCTACGAACATTTAGACGTGAACTCGCGAGTAGTTTCAGGCGTGTCGCATGTACGATGCGAATACTTCATTTTTTTTTTTTGTTTCGCGCATCTCTAATTTCGGATCGTAAACGATCATCGTCGTGGCATTTTTTTTTTTTGCAACTGCGCTGTGTCATCGGATTGCCTATTTGTGTGTGTGTGTGTTTTTCCTAATTTTCTTGACATCGCTTTCACGGGTAAACGATATTTTTAAAATCGTATCGCTTGGCACGTTGTAACATTTGAGTAGCCCTATTTTAACAATACCTAACGATGACTCGATCGTTATCGATTTTCTTATTATTACAAGTGGGTGTAATCTACCGATCATATTCAATTAGAGAATCAATCGCGTTCTGCGATTTTGATCGTACGCTATTATTGTTATTATTATTTGTTTCTTCGTTCTTACATTTCGTTTAGAGTTAAGACGAATAATAACAGATATGAACAAAATATCGGTTCACTCTCCCATTTCCGTTTTCACGTTCCGGCCACTTGTCTGCGAAGAATTAACGAATAAGTTCGTTTTGCCAAACTGGCCACTCGTGTTCTCTCTCGCTTGTTTCTTCAGTCTCTCTTTCAACCTCGCGTATTTTCGCGGACTAGCATTTTCGTCGTAAGCATTGATCGAAGAATATTGTTTCTCTTTGAAAACTGCACGTGGAAGAATCGTCGGTGTACATGCTAAAGTTTGCGTAGCTTACGTTACAGCGTATCTCGAAATGTTATTTGTTTCCCTCGTATCGTGAGTACAAACGTGCAAAAATTATTCGGTTGAGTCGACGTGCGAAATCTAGAAAGTTTTGTTTAACTCGTTCATTTTTTATCAGTTTATTAATTACGTTTGCAGAATTCGCGTATCAAACGTTTCGCAAATTTAACACCCGTGATTCTCAGGGACGAAGGGTTCACGCGCCTACATTCTCGTCAAATAAATGTTTGTGCGAAAGCCAGCAAAAAAAAAAACAGTACGTTTCGAGCACTACGGAAGAAAAGCAAAAACGACCAAAAGATCTTGTTTCTTTTGAGTCTTGGCCAACGGCGGGACACGCACTCCCACAATATTCGAAAGTTTCTTTTTTTCTCTCTCGGAACGTCAACTTTTCACTAATCGTCATACAGTCTCTAAGAGTTACAATATTTTAGTTCCTAGATATAGCTGATCGAATTTCGTTTGCTACGTTCGCCTAAAAAGTATTGCCAATAGAGAGAGACGAATCTCAAACGTTTTCTCTAAAATATGCGAATCTTTGCGACCCTTCATTTTTTTTACACATGAGGCCATTGATGACCAGCTCTGCCACCGCGTTAGGAAAATATTGGAAGTCGCTTGGCTCGATACGAAAATTGGTCAAAACGTTTCATAAATTTCTATTGAATTATTTAACCGATAAATATGTATAAATAATCAACGTTTCTACGTTTATTTTTCCATGAGATTTTTCTTTCCTTTAAAAAAGCGTTTCCAAAGTTGAATCGGCTCGAACGAGCTAAACAAAAAAAATTCTTATATTCTTCTTCATTTACGAATCTGCAGTTCATTCCAAAACGCTCATTTTTTCTTCATTTCTGTCTTGGCTTTGTAAATGTTTGCGAAATAGAGTTATATTTAACGCCAAAGATTTCGTTTGCCAAGTGAACGGTCTTTGAAAATTCGAACTCATTCTTAGATATTCCGAAGATTCTGAAAAACTTCCGATGATAATTCCGAAGGATGGGTGGCAGAGTGGAATCATTGCTATGATGATTTTCGCGGCTCGATTCAGTTCTCGCATTTTTTAAAGTCAACGACTTAGAAGTAAACGCGCTTATAATTATTCCGGATGCACGGGCACACAAAAGTTACTATAAAAAATAAATCCACGTGACTCGTGAATTCGTTTTACCGAAAAAAAAACAAATAAATAAATAAAAAGAGGAACGTAATGTTTAATCTCGAATCAATTGAAATGCCTTCTACTCGCAATGCAGTACCTATCGTAATAGTAATAACGTTCACCGTATCAACATTTACCTGTTAACAGGTAGACAGGTGAAGCCATAAACCGACTAGAGTTTTTTGCCGAACGAGTTGACTAGACGTCTCGTTACATTTTTAAATCGCAATTCTCGCCATTGAAGACACGCGATATAATAATAATATATGCGCTTACACGAATACGTATATTGAATTATCTATGTATTGTACGCTCCGACATAAATCTATCGGTAAACCGGAAAAAGAAAAAACCAAATACGGCATCGCAAGCCTACATTAGTCGAGACAAATTTGAGTGAACGAATAAAATATTGCCTCCTTCTTTTTTCTTCTCGTTGATTTATCTTGCTCGATTTTTCGTCATCGGTATCATAGATACAAATATACCAACGAAATAATAGCGTGAAAGTTTTTTTTTTTCTTTCGAAAGCTTTCCAACGTTTCGGCAAGTGCCCAGTGCCATTGGTTGGAAGTGCCGGAATAAAGTTTAATCGATTATTCTCGCGTGTCGACGAGCATCGATAAAAGAAGAACGTCAATTACCGTTTTCAATCGTGCTGCGTTAAAAACGATCGACGGGTTGTTCCTTTTCGTTCTCCAATTGGTTTTCGATTTAAAAGGAAATAAAAAAATATTTCGACGCGTCATACGCGTTAACATCCGCGCGATTTTACATTTGTCAACGATTCTTCGTAATTGACGATCAAACGAATACGAATAAATATTAACTTTTGAGGAATTTTCATGGAACTGTGCCGCGACTCAATCGCGGCACGAGCTCGTCCACGATACAAACGGCAATAGGCACTTTGAGATAAACAGGGTGGGGCGGGGTAGGAGCAGGATGAGAGAGGTAGAAACCATTTCATTTTTCACGCTAAGCAACTCAATCGATCTTAGCCGCTGGTAAACTGTTTCCTACTACCAACTGCTCCTTTGGAAAGTCGAGGATGACGGTTACGTGAAAAGCCATATTGGCAGCTGCTATGACGTACTCGCAGAAGGAGAACCAACTAAAAGCTGTCAAACATCAGAATTCATGATACGTATTATCATCACAATTTATATCGGTCGAAGTCAAAGATTCACCTAGCGATTCGCTTGTTTCCAAGAAAAAGTAACGCTGGGGATATTTCACTTATTTCACGAAAATTATTTACGATCTTGCTCGATCAATTTATCCTACGCTTTTATCTCATCGAAACATTGATAAACCATTGCCACGCAAAAAGCTCGACAAAGCTTCAAAATATTTATCATCCAATCGTATACTATCGTATAGAAATATTATGTAGCAAAAAGTCGAATTCCCATTAGACTATTCCAATACTATTACAACACTCGAGACTTCGTTCGCTTACCTAAATCGTGACAGAGCAGCCGGTGCTTCAAAAAGAATATTATGAGACCAATTGTGCTCGCCATGCTTGTTGCGAAGAGTGCTTCTTTATACTGAAGGCTTTGTGCGTTCGGTGTCATCAGACGAGCTAATTTCACAGCTGTCAGCATGTACGTTAACGAGCTAATCATGAATATTATGAAGATCTTTTCATGGACCGCTGAAATCGGACAATACGTAAGGAAAAACCACCATCATTAATACGCTTAGTTTTCGCTTTCATGGGGACGAGTATGGCCGTTGCCTTTGCCGAATTCATTATTTCTAACGAGTCATTCTGATTCGGTTAATGAACGAAATATAAACATTATTATTTTCCGAGTCCTCTTTAGAGTTTGGTGTCGTTTCGTTTGGTAAAAAAGTGTTAAATCTAAGAATTGTAGTAAGACGTATTGAAAGAGCATGGGGATCTATTCAGATCCGTGTATTCCACCCTGACTATCGCGATCTTGTTGAGTTATATCACTATACCGTTTAAACAGATATCCGGGCGTTTAGAAGATTCGTATAGTTCATATAATGACAACAATGACGGAGATGCAATTTCGCGTTTATAAGATTACGAGATTGAGAGTTCATCGAACATCTGCGAAGCGGAATCTTCAAATTGTAATTGTGTGGATGAAAGTGAGAAATTGCAGTGCAATTTTTTTAAGGTCACCAAGATTAATAGGGTCAACTTGAAAGCCACCTTCAATGTTATCCCAAGAATAAATCAGGGAGTGAACGTTGGTGGCATGTAACTCGCGTGGGGACCTGTTAATTTAGCCGTGCGCGACACCGCGATGGTAATTCGGTTAACCCTGAATTTCATCACATTAATTCGCGCCTCGGACATCGTATGGCACAACAAAGTATCGCAGCCTCAACGCGCGAGAAAAATCAATGAAAAGTACGTTTTTTAAAGTAAAATGAACTTACAGTAATTTTCCCTGTTGGAGATGTACGTAACACCGGAAAGTGCAGCAATCTCGGCGATGTTGAGCCAAAAGCAAAGATTGAGAAGCCGACAGCCTACTATTTTCTTCGGCACGTCCTCCATGGCTTTGAGTATTTTTCGATAATACGAGTGATAGACTACCGCGATCACCAGTCGAGGTCCCAAGTGCAGGGCTATACTTATACGCCAGAGATAGCGCTGAGGTGAAATACCCGTAATTGCCGAAATCGACGGCAGGACGTTGTACACCTGGGAAAAAAATCATTTTGGTTACCGCAAACGTTATCGAACTTTTCCACAATAGCGTAAGAAACTAAAATTGTATTTTATCGGTTGCGACAAGACAGCAAATAATCTCAGAAATATCATAAATTTCTGCTTTTTTGCTGGAACGAAACGAAACCGTTAGTTTTTTTTGTACGTAACTTATTAAATGTTTGAAACGATTTGTATGCACGTAATATGGAAAACTTTGCTTTGCGAAAACCTTGAAAGCTGCGAGTGACTGGAATAATGGAATTTTAATCATAAAGCAACAACCCATTCGACACAGCGAAACGATGTTCACAATCAGTCGCATTCTTATCAAGCCAACTGTAGTAACAGTCGGAAGGAGCGTGATAAACGAGGCTGCGTGTACTCGAAATTTTGTTTTACGTATGAGCCAGGCGTCCTCTTTGCAACGAGATAAGGGAAATTAAAAAGCGCAAAATAGAAAACATTATTATCGGTTTGACTGCGAAGGCTGTCGCTATCAGTCTACCGTTCGTCACTGGAAAAAGTATACCCAAACAACAAAAAATTTGTTACAAATGAAAAACTGGGAAAGTTTACTCACTCGACAGTGCGTCTCGTGAATATCATCCTGCTGGAATATGTAAGCAGTGACGAAGCAAATGACTAGAGTAACGAGCGGCAGGCAAACAGTGGCGATGCACAATTTTTTGAACGATATCGCCAAGTGAACCGAGTCTCTCTTGTTACTCCCAATGTTGTTGAGCTCCATGACTTTTGGCAAATCGATTGAACCGTTCCTTCGGACACCTTGACGTCATTGGCGAGTCACCAGATCATGTCCGACAAAATGTTCCACCGCCTTTGGAAGAGCACTGTTCAGCGGAAGTCGGCCCGCCTGAAGCACGGCGCCAGGAGCATCTTCGATATCACGCGAATACGCCTGTGAAACGAATAATTGATGGAAAAAAAGAAATATTTCTTTTCGTATAGAAAGATTCAATAAAAAGAACGACGATCATAGACGGTAAACGGCAGAGATCCGCTCGTTCTTGACCCTGAATTTTTGGCCGTGATGCAACGGGACCAATCTCGTTTCCACGAATAAATCACGAGACCGGAAATAGCTTTTCAATGTAAACGTACCATTGTTGCGAAAGATCGACTTTATCATTTATCTTCTTTTGGAAGAACGCAAACACGGCGACTCTAAAAATAGACGAGGATCACGCTCGCGACAATGATGGACCGCGAAATTTCATCCCGAAACTCCAGCGCACATGCAGTAACTAACGAAGGGCGGTCAGAAAAAAACTGTAATCGATCGCTAGACCGAACGACGGGGAACGAAAATATTCAACAAAAACATTCGGACGTACGTGGGTGAACAACGTTCAATGTTTTCCCTCGAAAAAACGCCTTCGTGCCGCGCATCTTCGTAACGAATGAAAGTTAATACGTTCCGTTGAAATACGTGACCCTCGGCATGCATTATATTTTTCACGGCTCGATTTATTCCTTTCGTGTTTAAGTTTTACAGGAAAGATTAACGAGATGACGGAAAAACAAAAGAAATCGATTTACCTTGCTGCAGGAGTAAACGCAACGTCTGCTGTTCCCATTGGGCTATTGCACGATGCCATCTGCCTTGATTTTCCGGCGTAAATATATGAGAGGGAGAAAGAGAGGGAGTCGTGGGCGCCTTCCCGCTATGCACCAATATTTCGAGTACTTTGAGAAAATTATTGCGCATGCGCATACTTTACAAAACGAAGCGTTCATTTGTCGCGGCACTGTACAAGCGTAACGGACAAATTTTCTTCAAATTTCTTGTGCTCGTCTCCCATTTTCGAAATGTTTCTTGCATTAAGTTTCTACGTAAAACGTTTACGACATTTTCAAATATCAAACGTGTTTCGATTGTGCGTTTTGATTATTCTGCGAACGAGTGTGGATCACCGCCTATTTTAAACGGCTTGAAGAACGGTTTGTGTATTTTCACTCACAGTAACAATGCGCTTTACATCTTCCGGCAGTTCGTGATTTTGTGAAAGTATGAAAATATAGTTCGTTTTCGATGAAAATTACACACTTTTGAAACTCTTACAATACTTTTGTATTCTAAGAGTCGTTCTGCTGGATACGTCGAACGAAACGACATTTTGCAATCGGAAGTTCGGGAAAAAGCAATTAGCCAATAGGTGACGAATCGCCATTACGGCAATTCTCCGAAAAAAGTTGCGCCTGCGCAAACGCGATCGTCTTTCTTTTGAAACTTTAACGGTTTTTTGGTACATGCTAAACGAGTGTTTTGTCGGTGTCTCGAGACGGTTTTGCTTTGGTTGTGAGAATTTTCATCGGGTGAGTAAAATGAGAAAAAAAGGGCGCTTTATTTACGAAAAAAGAAATGTGCGAAAAATGTGCCAAAAGTGTTCCAAGATCGAGAGGTATATTCTCCTTTTTCGTGAGGACAGTCATCGAGCGAAGATCCAATGCAAAGGTCCCACAAGGTAAGCCAATTTTTGTCATAAAAAAATCCGTTTATTAACAGTTTTTTAAGCACGTAACCTCTGTCGAGGCTCATTCTCGACCTCGTACTCGATTTCCACTCGTGGCCGGTTGCCTTTCTTTTTCGATTGATCTTTCTTCGAAGATTTCTTGAAAGATACAGATTTTTTACTCGTTGAAGGACCAGTATCCTGTGAAAGATTGAAAGTTTGATCACCCGAATTTTAGACTAAACAGAGATAATATATTTGTTTATAGTTATTCGTATTATATTATTTAACATAAAATATATTTTAGAAAAAAATAGGTTGCATTAAATTTTTAATATGGAGTCGTAAAAATATGAGTAATTGAGGTAAAAGTTACTATTTTTTGTTTCGGTACTGCATTAATAAAAAATTGAAATTAATTAAAAATTATGTGTACAATATTAACGCAGCCACAATTGTGACTATTATTATTCTTATTTACGAAATCTGTATACACGAACCTCGATATCACTCGTTTCGGACTCAAAGTTATCCGAAACCTCGATCCGTTCTCTTTCTCCGGAATCGCTTTCAATCTCCTCCTCGTAGTTGTGTTCATCTTCATCGTCGTCGTCGCTATCAGCGGCGACAAAACGTTGCGCATTGGTCTCCATTTCCCTCTCATCATTTTGAAGTTCCTGTTCCAGTTCTTCCTCGATCTCTTGTTCATCTTCCATCTAATGGGGTAATCGAACAAATTAATTGAATATAACGCGTAAATTTTTCATAATCGTTCGGAGGACTAACCTCTGCGTCGCTCTCCGCTTCGCTTTCGCCCTCTACCTCAACGGCTTCCACGGCTTTATCGAAGACTCTTTGCGGGAAGTTATAAATATCGTTGTACTGAAAAAATTTTAGAGTTTCGTAATAATTGGATAAGAAAATAAAGTACAACATTTTAATTCAAAATCGAAGATTTTTCATAGCCTGATAATTCTACTCACCATTCCGGCCTTGAGTCTTTCCATAAGTTGTTTTTCAATGTTCGTTTCGAGTTTAGCAGCGATAAGGGCTTTCTCTTCTCTTCTTCGCTCCCGTCTTTCGATTTTCCTCTGCAACGGCACAATCTTCTTCTGCCGCCTGAGCCTCAACTTCCTCATGCGTATCAGATACTGCGTTATCTTCAAAAATCTCTGTTTACACTTTGACTTTATGAAACCGGGCCAATAGAGTAAGTTTTCGTTTATCTGGTGTATGGCTTTCTCGAAGTTTCGCGACAGCTTTACTCGCTCCCATTGTTCCTTTGGTGTGTGAATTCTGTAATCAAAGGTCCGTTAACTATGACACTCTCGTAAAATGATCTTCACAAAAGCGCATACGGGTAAAATTTTTCATCGCGAGCAGGTCGCAAGAACTCTGTATCAAGATGCGTCGTATCAAAATAATCAGTTTGTGTTCGAACAAACGCAAATAGTATTATTGCATATTCAGCGGTTTAAAGATTTCATAATTATCTTCCTCTGACGTTAATGGTTTTCAAATTTATTTTGATTGCCCTAATTCTAGCTTTGGCGGCAGAAGACCAAAAACATTTTTCAAATTTGATGATAATACGGATGTCTTCGTTGCAACGTATCTAGTCACGATGCGACGGATGTTGCAATGATACATATAAAATTTAATTAAATGAGAAGTGACCTTTCCGCTGTTCGCATGAACAGATAAATGATGCCATTTTCTTCCCTTACGGTGGCATATTGACTGTTCGCTAGTGGACACGACGCCCGGCTACAGAGACCTGTGAGATTGTATTCGTTTCGGCAGAACCTCTGCGATTTCGTGCTGTAAAAATACCGATTAGTTTCCAAGATCTACTTTTGTGTAGCTTTTGAAAAAAATAATTCTCAATACACTCACTTCACTTTGAACGAGCAGAATGATTTGTTGATGATACTCCAAACAACCTAAAAGGCAACAGAAATAAGGTTATAATCGTGAGGGATTGAAAACTTGCGTCCCTGTCCGTACACTCACATCGTCGTGCTGCATTTTGACGCTTTCGTACTCGTTACAATTTCACGGTACTGTAACTTTACCGTGTACGCTATCGTTAATTATTTATTATATTTTCTATCCGCGCCAACGCACGTGCCGACGTAATTGGTTATGTTAACAAAGTCAGACTCGCGGAGAAGTAACATCAGTCACTTTCCAATGTTCCGATTATCAGTGGGTAACTCGGAGTAGTTGAGTACCCCAACAGCCAGAGGCGCTGCTATCGATGCCATTTTCAAAATCATGAATTTAGGTTATCCCCAGAATCTATCCGAAGGTAAATTACCGGCTTATTTTGAATACCACTGAATTTTTGTCGAAAGCACAAAGTTACGGGGGGTGAACGCGAAAAACGCTATTTTCATAAACATTTTGTTAATTTGAGGAAGATAATGTTAAATTGATTATCTTCATACATTTTCTCCACAACGAAAAGTGCTTAGAAAACATTTTCAAAAAATGTGGAAATTATAATGAGTTAAATGGACGCTTTGCTAGGAAGCAAAGGAGAAAACCATAAAATTAATATTTTATATTACGAGTGCAAATTTAGAGGTTGTACTCCTTAGATGTACTTCAGGGAATAACAGAAGTATGGTGTGGCGGCTAAAACGTTCTTTACACTTAGGATTGATCAGATATTTAGACACAAGTTGATGGATGGCCCGATTTCACCCAGTGTGACTAGGCAGAGGTAATAATCGAGGGAGAAGGTTTCGCTAATAAAGACACCGCTGTAATACCCTCCACAGTGTATTTTTGGTGACCTAGATTACAATGAAAATATCAGACGTAACATCGATGTAGGAGATATACATATATACTTTTTGAATCTTATTTTCAATACGTCAATAATTAGAATACCTATGCAAGATACACATATATAATATACGTAGTATATCGTGTGTCATCGCGTAGCAATATGTGGCTTCGTGATGTTCAACCAGACCTCTAACAGACAACATTTATATATGGCTTTGCTTATTTCTTCATTTCTTTTTTTTTTCTTTTTTATACATGTAGAATAGCACAACGACATTGACAATAATAATAATAATATATAATACGCTTGTGTATATTCATATATAATATATCGGTTTCTTTGTAATATCTTATGTTTTTCTTTCGCAACTGTCATTTTATCGAGAAGTTCCAATTTTTGTTTATCGCTTCGAATCACACGAGATTACGTAGCGAAAAGACAAATCTGCGTGTACCGACTGTTGGCAAGCTGTAAGGGGACCGGAGTGAACGGTGATTTAAAAAGCTCGTCGCATTCTCGTATAAGATACAGGACGCGAGATACGGTGTCGTCTTTCACTCGCTTTAACTTCTCCGGTGTTATGAATTTTCGTTTGAAATTCGATGATTTTGAAATTACCGAGCGCCCCGAGCCACTGGCAAACAAACGATACGACTCGTATGCCAAAAAAAAAGGAACTGTGTTTTCGCGCTTAAGACGTAAAATTGGACAATATCTTGCTGTTGTTTCGCTGTAAACTTGTCGGGATCGATGCCTTTACGAAATTCGAGATGATACGTAATTTTAAAACGGAACGAATGAGAACCCTCTTTTGTCTCTTTTCATCGATCTGTTCCGGATATTTCGTCGTTTTTGTTTCGTCGTATTTCACCTGCATGAAATACTCGCTTGTTCAACCGTTGATGACGCTTACAAGTTCGCAGGCGTTGAACTGTTTTTTCGTGGAGGCACTGCAGACCTTGCAATTATTTATTGTACAATTATTTTCTTCATTCTTCTTCCTCCTCTTCGTAATTTCTTCGATGGCCCTCGAATTATTTAATAAGCGTGATTCGCAACGAACAACGCCGTGTCTCCAGCTGCACCGCTCACACCGCCCGCATACTTTCCAAGAGCGGACTCGCTGTTGGCCTGTGCAATGTTGATGACGAAACAACAAAAGGAAAAACAAAATGTGAAAAAAACGCCGATTATTTGAGATCGAAAATACAGATATTGCTATTGATAAGAATTTATGAATTAAAACGGTAGGAAGACGTGTCGCGTTTGGGTTCTCGTTTTTTAAAAGCCTTCAATTAAAAATACCGTGGCAATTATTCGAATCGTCCTCACAATTCCATTTTCCAGTTTATAAATGACAGCTGTCGAGAAGCAACATGGGTTTGTAGTTTTTTAGACAGACCAGATTTTTTTCGCAAATCAATGTTCGTACAGCAGAACATACGAAATAAATAATAAATAAATGAATAATAAACATTTTTCTCGAAAATAATTGTTCATACAGCAGACACTAATGAAATGGATAAACTGGACAGTTATTCCGAGGTATTTTTGTCCGTAATACTGGATAATGATTAATTCCTTTTAGCCGTTTGTTTCTACCGATTTTTCAAATCTTTGCTCAACGTAAAACGCTTGACCAAAATGTTATTTCCTGTCAAAAGTCAATGAGATCGCTAATTCAGGTTTCAATAAAATTTCATTTATGTCATGATTATACAAGCATGCACGGAAACCTGTTTTTTTGGAAAAATGAAAATAAAAAGCCTGTTTTTAAATGCCAATTGAAATAGAAAATGGAATATTGCGAAAAGATGAAGGATACTGAGGAACCTTCAGATCGAAACACCAATTCCGGGGAATCCACCGTTGTCACCCGAGACTCATTAAGTTGTAGAGAAACACAAACCATAACGACTACGTTGTAGACTGTGCAATATTAACGACAGAAACTCCTCAAGTTCCAACTTTTAACATATTCGCGTCGTTGGACCGAAATACTCCGGGAGTTATATCGGCCACATGATTATTTCACGCGTCGAGCAAAGGTCACATGAATATTTTACTATTTCCATTCACCCAAGAGTACATCTTCAAAATACTCCCTAGTTTATCGAAGCTTTCAGTAAAAATTTCGAACCCAAACACGATTGCATCGGAGCGTCCAAAAAACTGCATGAAAATTACACAATTTTTTCCCCTAAAAAAAACCAAAAAAAAAAAATGTTTTTGTGCTGGACGTTTCTCTTCCGGTTTTGTTTCAGAATATAAATTTAAGATTTTTACCTCTAATTTGATAACACATTTGACAAGAAGGGCTTTGAATCAGCAGACTTTTCTAATGACGTTGAAAGTGTGGAAAAAAGGTTTGCAAAAATTGGATCTAATTTTAACGTAACAGATAAAGGAGAAACGAGGAAAGCTAATGGCTCAACATTTTCCACGTCCGAGGGATTGTATCAATTTACCCAAAATTGTTTTCATTGGCTTTTCAATCGCGAAAGAAAATTCGAGCCAATACTTTCGATCGATTACAAGTGTCAGGATATACTTACTGAACGATGTTCAGGTGCGTGTTTTCACAGAGATGCGGGAGGTGTATCGAGGATTGTGTTTTGTTTTTTAGTACGCATGGGATTTGATGTAGAGGGAGGCGCTCGCAGCTGTGCTAGATACACTGCCGGCGACGTATTTGCCTTGGCAAGCAGCAGAATTTGCCTAAACAAGCACACACTGTACACTAACATGCACCAGAGAAAGAAAACTTGGCCGTGCTCGGAGACCAATTAGCTCGCGCAAATGTAACGCTAATTTGGGCTATTAGGTAACCAATGCTCGGACGATTTCCACTGTTCGGACTGTTCGAATATTTCGCTATATTAACAATATTTATGAAAGGTAACGAAAAATAATAATAACAAATAAATATCAATAATAACATGTCCAAACATCGGGACACGAAAGTGTCCGATTTAATGCCTCATTTTTTGCAACAAATTATCGAAATTAAGGGAGGATACATCTACTAAAAAATGATGTATTCTTTTTTTTTTCAATAAAGAATATTGATTATTTTTTCCATTGGATTCATATCAATTCGCACAATACTGTATGTGTACTGAAAACTATAATTCACGAGCTTGATGGTAGTTCCAGTCATTGCTCTTAACACCGAACCTCGAATGAAAAATAAATTCTTCGAGTTCAATAACTCTTAACCGTTCGAGCATTGGTACCGTTATCCTACAGAGAAGCTAGCTGGGAGGAAATAAAAAAACAACATAAAACAATTGGTGCTGCCTACAATGGAAGACCAAATGTTCGTAGTGATGCAAACTAAACATTGGAACTACACGATCTAACTACAAAGAGAACAGCAGTCTGAAAGTCATCTGCGTACAGCAAGGAATTAAACAATCGAATGAATCATCTTTCACGTATCAAGTCGATAAGTAATTCAGGCAGGATTCCGATTTTGTAAAAAGGCAAAATTAGAGAAAAATCATTTTTTGGGCGGTCGGAAAGCATTTTGTATAGTGGAAGATTCGCTCATTAAGCGAGAGTTAATTTTTTTTAATATTCTTTTCACAAAGAAACGTTTGAACGCGTTTGTTTTCGAACTACTTTTTTAGAATGCTTGGTGCAAAAATGTTAATTAAATATTCTGTACACCTATAGCGATAGACTGAAGTAGATTATAAAAAGAAAACTATTTTTCCTATTTTTGGCAAAAGGCAACGAAAAAAAAACTTCTTTCTTTTGTCGCCGCTATTTTTGTTATTTTTGCATTTACACTGAAAATTCTAGTTCAGTCGGTTGCTAGTGTTGAATCAAAAAATTCAAAACTTTTTTTCTAAATAATTCATAGATTTATAAAAATCATAAAAATAAATAAATAAAAAAAATATAAAAAAATAGCCTGTTTTCCGAGCGCCCAAAGTAGAATCCAGCTTTGAGCAAATGGAAAGAAACATTGCAAATACACAGGATGCAGGTTACATAAAATAAGAGAATCTCGAAAAGAAAATTGTGAGCTTTGAGAAATCGAATGCGAGCAAATAGTCAAAAAGTTGATAAAACGATAGAATTGTTTGATAAAGGGAAAGGAGGGTTACCTTGGCACGTTTGATGAGTTCGGCCTGGGCAGCCGCAACTTGGTCCGGTTTTCCGGCCCAGGCGCGGAGAACGGACGCTTGAAGAGCGCGTCCGTAGCTGAAGGTCAAAGCCCATGGTTTCTTGCCGGGGAACTTATTGATTGCGTCGAGATTGACGGACGCCTCTTCCTCGGATTGTCCACCGCTGAGGAAAGTTACCCCGGTAACCGCCGGTGGTACCGTGCGGCTCAAAGCGGTCACAGTTGCGGCCGCGATCTCCATTGGCTTTGCTCTATTCGGGCAACTCTGTCCCGGTGTTACCATGTTTGGTTTCAAAAGCGTACCCTCGAGGTAGACGTGATGATCGGACAACGCCTGGGATTTATAACATTTCAACAAAAAAAAAGCTATCAACGACATTTTGCAATTTTAAAAAGTTCGCATTCATGTGGTGCTTAGATTTAATGAATTTTGAATGAATCGATATTTCATTTTGCTACATTGCTAAACATTAAGTGTAGTAAGAAGAAATCTATGATTTTTCCAATAGATGGTTTTAGTTATCTGTATCTCGCCGTTGTAAACGCCACGAAAAAATTTAGTTTTTCGCCACGGTGAAAAGATGATCGAACGATTAAAGCAAATAGATCGTAATGGAAGACAATAGTGGAACGAATCAATGAAGGATGTCCCCGCGTTATACGAATTTAAAGATTAATTCTTTAAAATTTTTACGAGCCTTCTCAGTAATCATACTCAACTGTGAATAAAATTTGAGAAAGTTCGACCGTCTAGAAATCGTGATATTTGTTGTGAAAAATCGTCTCTTTTCATAACTTCGTACGAGAGCTCGTGTTCTGGTTGCGATGTTTACCATTGAATATCTCAATTATCAAACGGTGAAACCTTCTCAAATTAAGTTTACATCGTAATATGACGCTCAAGAAGATTCACGTAATTTTTCAAATTATCTTGAAGATTTTGCCTTGACTTTGTATCTACTATTGTGATGATGGCGCAAAGAAGATCTCTGAGGACAAGTCGAAGACGTGCCACGTGACACACGCATGCGAGAGAGATAGTCGAAATTTTTGAATCGCAATATCTCAAGGACGAAACATTTTTATCGTAAAATTCAAGCATCTACTTCTGTCTCTATGAACTCCACAAAGACTGATGCTCGATTTTTCGTCGTAAACTTAATCGACGCCGAGAAAAGGGATTTCAAAAATTCGTGAGGTTACGTCGATGGTCGTCATGCCCTTAAATACGGCAAGGGCGCGCACGGCTTTGGCAAACATGGAAACAGAATTGTCGTTGAATCTCACAATCCTCGAGGAATAATTCGAGGGGCGACTGACCTTGTAGACGGCGGCGAGAACTTCCTCGGTGACTTGTTGACAACGAGCAAGATCGTGATCACCGTCCGGGAGAATTTCAGGCTCGACGATCGGGACGATTCTGGCGCTCTGGCAGATGGACGCGTAACGAGCGAGCACGTTGGCGTTTTCGAGAATCGCGAGTTTGCTCGGGCAATCCTTTTTGATTTTGAGGACGCACCTCCACTTGGCGAACTGGCAACCGTCCTTCTTGTATTGGATGCAACGAGCTTGGAGATCGTCGAGGCCCTGGGTCGTACACTCGTCGTCCGTTCCGAACAACGGCACGACACCCTTGTCGACCTTTATTCCGGGAAGAATTCCGCGCTCCTTCATCAGCTGGACAAAAGGCGTGCCATCTTCTGCCTTCTGATACAGGGTCTCGTGGAACAGAATCACACCGGAAATGTGACTGCCAATGGCTTCCTTGAATTCCAGAAAAGAAAAATCAACGATCCGTTTAGTCGATCCAATAAAAAATATAAATAAACAGCTATGAAGTGACCCATTGGCAACATTATTCGATAGGAGGTTTCCACTTGGGAGCTTTGAAAGAACGCGTGGTTTTTTAAGCTTTTTCAAAAGTCGACATCTTCAACAACATTATCTTAAAGAGCTGCAGGCATCCGTGATTTAAGCGTAAGTTCCCTTTTTTGGGATCGTCCAAAAAAATGTCCGAAACTCGACCGGTTGTTATAAAATTAAATCACGTTTTCTGTACATATCTATTAATCAAGTGAACAAGATTTAAGTAAGAATGTTTAATTTTTTTGACAAATTGTACTAAAAATACTAATCAATATTCTTTTCTTCCTTTTTTTGCTGCCATTTTGTTATTTTGACATGCACATTATAAGTTCCAGTTCAGTCGGTTGCTAGTGATATATTGAACTCACAAATTCAAAAATTTTTGTTTTTTACATGGCCCATTCGTGGATTTTCAATACCAGTGTAGAACCATCTACTAATCGAGATGTTGTGTTGAAATAGTGCTTTTGTTTGTTAAAAGTGCATAAAGTGTATAGAAATTTTGTTTCCGTGTACTTCAAGAGCTTATTTAATTATTTGCACTAAACGACTTTCTTTAAATCCTACGCGATCGTTGATGAAAATTGAGATTTATTTTCGAATAGTAAATCGCAATGAAGAAAAATTACTTTGTTGGCGGTGAAGAGGAGCTCTCGGTAAGCTTTGCGATTGGCCTCATTGTTCTCGACGTTGATGTCCTGAAGACGTTTTCCGATGGTCGTTGTTGATTCGTCAGCTGCGAGAATTCCTTTGCCCGGTGCTACAATTTGCTCCGCAATCTGCTTAAGCTCGGCCTTGAGCTCGGGATCGGCTCTGTCGTATTTATCGGCCACCATTTTCTGCGACAAAACCAAAAATGAGCTCTTAATGTCTTTAATCAATTGTACAACGTTGGTTCAAAAAATAAGGTGACTTCTCAAATTTCGCGATTTCGATTTGTTTTTTTTTTGGTGACGTTGGTACGCGCGTCCCCAACATACGTTCGCGACATTATCATCGATTTTGCATGTTAATTTTGTTTTTGATAGATGCAAAGCTTAAACATTGTTTTTAGTTTGCTCGGCGATTTGTTTCCTGTGAAAAACGACAATACACCTGGTCACGCATCGTTCCTTGTTCGTCATGTTTTTGGCCAAAAAAAAAATCGTAATCATGTCTCAGCCACTGTATTAATCGAACTTGAATCGAAGCCCGCGATATTTTTTCCCAAAACTAAAAAAGAGCAACGAACGACCGGAAATTAGCCACGATTGAATAGACAAAGACCCGGCAGGAGATAAAGTGCTGGCACGAGTGTATTATATCCGAGGCCGATTACTTCGAAGGTGACAAAATCGATATTGATGAATAAATAAATATTTATCGAGAAAAATAAAAAGTCACTTTACTTTGAGAAGAAACCTCGTTCGCTCAAATTATGTTTCGCTTCGAGTTGTCGGAATATTGTAACAAAAGTCTCCGGCTTCCGGAGTAACCTCGGCGATATTTACAATTAATTTTCCTAATTGAGTTTCGTTGGGAAACTCGTTACGCGTTCTTAATTATAAACCGGGGCACAAGTTGCGAGTGGTGTGCATGCGGGGCACATTTGTAATCCCGGAAGTGTGTACTTTGTGAAAGTAACGGATAATGGAATCGCTCTCGGTGTGTAATATTCGTTGAAGGTAGACAGGAAGATTGTTAGTCACCTACGAAGATGACAAAGAGAACGCAACGAGTTTTCAGCGTGAAAAGCCATTATCGTTATCATGCAAACGTTGAATAAATCATTGGCGAAAAACTCGAACAGGAAAGAGGGACTAAAGTGCCGCTCGAGAAACGCCGGATTTTTCCAACCCTTCAAAAGCGTCTATTCGAACCTACAGTCAAAGAGCAATGAGAAAAATTGAACTTAAAAAAAAATCTCAACGACTTTCTCGACAGCCTGGCGTGCTACTTTTCTCTTTCTAGCTTTTTTCTCGCAACTCATAAATAACGCGACTAGCATAAAGAGAAAGTTGCAAAAACGTACACGACGAATAAACTTTATACCGGATTATTGAGCCGGCGTTATCATTTCTCACTTTGGGGTCAAAATATCGACGTGAAATTCACTTTTTGAAGCTGAGTTACGGTTCTTGTTTTTCAGTTTTCAAACGAAATTCTTTATCATTTCGTAATTTCTGACAATTTTGACCTTACATTTGATAAGGAAAAAGACAAAGGTCTAAACTCCAGGGAAAATATAAAACCTTTTGTGCTCGAAACATTTCAGATTGGCCTGACGACGTTAATTGCATGGCAAACTTTATACGAGTTTAATGTGACATTTAAAAATATTTTTGCACTGCCCGTGATGAAAGTACATTAAAATTAAAATTAAAAATCTAACTTTATTTGTTTATAACAAAAAAAATGTAATTAAATGCTTTTTTAATTTAAATTAAAAATTGCTTGTAGCGAAGAAACATTTCCGTTTCGACGCAACTGAAAATGAGTTTGAAAAATGAACAAAGATATCAACAAAAGAATATTCGATGCCAAACAGTGAATTATGTCCCGTTCGAATGCAACGGGAATTATTTGTTTTTTGATCCCCAAATTTCTTTCGTACTTTTTTTCAAGTTGTTATTTAACGATTCACTACAATTAACAAGAACGATATGATTTTGTATGACAACGAAAACCACACGTTGAGAGACAATTTTACGAGTGATTATTATCGCGAATCCATGTTTTGTTGAATTGCAATAAAAATTGAAAAAGAATCGTGATGGGTTGAAAAGAAGGTTGAAGCAATTATTATTTTAACGTTCAGAGTTTACTTTCGACTCAAATGGACTCTGCCAGTGTATTGTTTTTTTTTTTCGATACGGATAACTTAATCGCAAAAATGCTGGAGAAAATAAAAAGTCCCAGGAATGTGCACCGACGTTTGAGAAGAAAAAACGGGGATGGAGGGGTTGATACAGAGCTCTCGAGAGGCTGTCAGACGAGTTCAAAGGAAGCTTCCTGGAGGTGCAAAAAAAGCCCTCCGTTGAGCCCGGCTTTGTAATATATCCCTTTGCGGATCCAACGTGCCAGGGATTCCGGTATCAGAGCCCCCGACTTATTGGACGTAGCTGAGAGATGAGCCATTTGCGATATCCGATATCGCTATTTTTCTGTTCATTCATGATTTATACGCGATCGCGCGGAGTCCCTTAATCCATTTTCTCGATCCAGCGGTATTGCGCGTATCTGCGTCACACTTTATACTTTTTCGTCTCGACTTCCTCGCGGATCTAAATATGAAATCGCTCTTTAAGAGTTCTTCGGAAAACGTGAAGCCTCGTCAGTTCAGCTGGTCCGTTAAAAATGAAAAAATTCATTTTCATAGAGATTCGGATTTTGATTCTGTTAAAAATTATCCCACGATATATCATCCAGTTTAGCGAATTTTTCGAAATATAATGCGCAATGTTGCGAACAAGTCAAATTAATTAATTTAAGGAGAAAGCGATAAAGGGGATTTAATTAATTTAAGAAGAAACAGATACAGAGAAATCGAAAGATTGATTTTCACTTTTCAAGTGAACTTTCACTTTTGACTTTGACTTTAATTGCGAAAAAAGACTCGATGGTTTTTTGGTAGGAATTGGTAGGGTTTTTTTTTTGGTAGGGGTGCAAAGTTTTGGGGAGTTAAATGAAGAAATTTTGGTTTTTTGGAGGAAGCTCAAAGAATAAAAGAAAACCAGGGTGGTTTGGCTGCTTCGTCGTTGATTTTCAAAAATCGTGGCAATAGAGCTAATAATCAAAATAACGTATAATAAATCCTTAATAAAATCTGGGAAGAATACAAATTGCGCAAATAGTATACACTTTTCCATCTGAAGTCTTACCTCAAAAGCCTTTATGTCCAAAGTCCGACGATTGGCAAAACCGTTCCAACAGACAATGGGAACGATATACCGTACGAAAAAAAAAAAAAAATTCAGATGCAAACGTAGGGCAACGTTCGAAGAGTGCAGAGCGAAGTTATAATTTGCCCGCGTGATCGTAACGTACTTTTCCGTCTCTCGCATAGGCATCGATCAGAGAAAGAATACCGTGTACGCAAACATTATTCCAGAGGCAAAGAGGGAGGACACACGCGTATACCAGAAGAATAATAACAATACTATAATACGCGTTTGGTGTATAGAAATTTAACACATTCACGTTTAAATACATTTATAACTTTGACGAATGTTTAACTCGGCATCGGAATTACTTATTAACGGAGCGTTATATATATATTTTTTTTTCCGCAACTCCTTGCATTGGTTACGAGTATTGAATGGAAACATCGAGAAATATCGAGAAAAAAAAGAGCGTACAAGATTTCTGCGTTTTGTTTTCTTTCTTTTTTGTTTAAACTTTTTCAATATATTTTGTTTGTTTTCGAGCGCGCAGGCCACGACGACGACCCCGTCCATGGATGAGCCAATATTGGACGGGGCCTTCCACCTTCTCGATTACATATCGGATTCCTTTTTTTTCTTCTTTCGGTCTTTTCTCCAACTTATACCATGGGCGCTCGGTACCCGACTGATTTAATAAAATGGAAAGACCGTTTGGGTTTCCGGGCTGTTCAGCCGAGAGAGGGTTGATCGGGTGGAGAGTTCGCTACGAGAGCGAACCCTCGACTGGTGCAGTGCCGTAACAACGACGAGGGTTGCTGGTCGGAAGGATCGCGAGTGCGAGAGAGAGGGCATGCCCGCAATGCACCACGCGCAGACGTTCTGGGCTTTGCGCGAATTATCCCCACGGTGAATGTCCCTCCTATTTCTCGATACCCTACGCGTGTTCCCGCTTGTTCACCTGTCCACCTCCTCCCTTTCTATGATGAACAACTTTTCACTTTGGTCGGGCTCATCCCTTCCACTTGACCACGACAGGGCCTAGGATCCCCCAGACATCCGTTTTTCTCCACACTTCTCCGCAACGAGACCAACGCTCTCTCATCCTTTTGCTTTATTTTTTTCAACATTTATTCCTATTTTTTATTACTATTATCCATTATTATTATTATTTATCCTTGTCTTATAGCGTGCTGAGGCATAATAAATTATATCTATCTATCCTTCAGTGATAAAAAGTATACCCACATTGGCTGGTACTTTCAATTTTGGGGGCTATTATCCCCTTCGTTTTCTTAAAAGCTTTTCATCGGATCCTCGCTAATTATTAGCTCTTGGGAGAGAATTCGGAAGAGAAAAACTGTGGAGAACGCGGACTAGTCGATTTTTCGCATTACGTTGAAATTCGCATCGTCAAAACCCGACGATGTTTACTTTTTTCATTTTTTTTTAGCTTACTTAGTTATCATTAATAACGTTTTGTTTCGGAAATCAAAGCGAATCTCCAATGTAGAAAAGCAGGAACGGTTAGGAGATTGTAACAGCCTTAATCGACTGAAAATAAGATTTTTTTTTATTGAAATTTATTCATTTTCGTTGCGTTTCGACAGTACAAGCGTTAGCTCCGTTATTTAATTTCAAAGTTATCCGGAGATGCATTTTTGACGAGGGTTCATTTCCCTCGGGGCTATACATTTAATTGCCGGACAATGGGGTGGAAGTTTGCATTGCTGGAACGCAATGGTAATGATTTCCCTTTGATTCTGCACATTCTTTATTTGGTCTTCATAAACAGCGAAAATCACGCAAATGTTTTTGCCTATAAGAATGAGAAAAGAAGAGAAAAAGATTCTCTAATTGCGATAGAAACAAGCAGCTGTTAAATGAGGAAAAAGGGAAAATTGTTGAATTTCAATTGGACAGATTACGACAGCCAAGATGTATTTCGAACAATTTTTACCTCCCATCTTTATCTTTTTTTTATTTATTTTTTTTCATTCGTTTGTCAGCATTTTTTTACGAGCAGACTCGAGGTATTTTCGATCCAATCACTTTCTCCGGATCACAAAGCTCTGCTCTTCAGTGATGGAATTCCTCATGTTCAGGGAATTCGCCCGAGCATTTATAATGAATCGCCGTCTCGTATTTCTCGACCGTAACGTTTCTTCCACAATAGCAATTTTCCCAGTTGTCTGAGAATCGTTTTTTCTCTTTATTAGCGACATTTTTCGTCTCCAGGGATGTTACTTCGAGGTAATATTTTTCGTGATGAAATTGAACTGCGACAAGATGGGTGAATCGTTTCATTTTTGTTTTTCGTCAAGGACAATAAAACTGGCGAATTTCCCATCTTCTCGTGGGCGCAAATAAATAATCCCCGAATAACCCAATGTCGTGTGAAATATTGAAGTTCAACGAAGTTGAAGAGGGTTCACTTTGTGTTCCTTTTAGGGCTCATTCTTGGGCGGCTAATTTTCTTTTTTCTCAATTATTGTTCCAACGAATAAAACTGTTCACGTCGACAATTTTCATCGATTTTTTCACTACGTCACAATGTTCAATTTGCGGAGGAAATAAGACGAATTGTACGTTAGGAGGCTTCGAGAAGTTCATTCGGTAATAAAGGATGATGGGCATTTTGGTATCGGTTGTCACTCGTGTTCAATCAAGATGAATCATATATCGTTGGATAGCCCTTTTCAAGTGAACAAAAAAGTACTATGACGACCAACTCGTACAAGTTGTCCGTTTCGAAC
>JAPYZJ010000813.1:0-42302 GCA_030522765.1 Ophioninae sp. B BG-2022a
ATCGATTTTTGCCAATTTTTCCATACATACCCCTTTGCCTCTTTTTTTGCGATTTTTCAAGTGGACTTTCCGGGGAAACTATAAGAGATATCGATATGAATCCAACGCCATTTTTTAAGTCAGGCAAAAACCTTTTCCAAACCCACCAAATAAATCTCAATCGCATATAATAAGCCTACTCTACGGCCTTTTGAAATATCGTGATTTTTGAGATTCCTGAAAAGTGGCCGGGGAGGTCGAAAAAAATTTTTTTCCGTTTTAAACTATTTAAAGGCTCTATTTAATCGGAAATTTTCTGCTGATTACGAATATGCCCGAGTTTTTGCCGAAAGTACAAAATTAGACTGGGAAAATGCAAAAAACGTTTCTAGAATATTTTTTTGCCATTTTTCTCTAGAAATGTAGAGTTCAAAATGAACACAACTCAAAATAAACTTAAAATAAAACTAAAAACTAAAAAAATATATAGAGAGGAAGAGAAAGAGACACGCGCGAAGGTTAGGTACGCAAATACGTCTCGTACTTGTTTCGCTAAGCGGCTAATGTTACCGCGGGGGGGCATTTTATACTCGTTGGACCAGTCCCCTCTTTTTCCCCTCCGATGATAGTTTCGTCTCGAGCGAGATTTTCGGGTATTACGTGCGTCAGGGGAGGATAAACCTAACCTAAAAATTGAGTATTATAGCCCGCAAGAGGATCCCTCGGACGATCCCTCGACTGTAGAAACGCGTTTGCTTTTGGGGGTCAAGTTGAAGATTCGACCCAACGGAAATTCGCTTCTTTAAATTCACTTTTCACGAATATTAGCTATACGAAGTTTTGTTTGGGTTCCATTTTATCTTATACATTTTTATATAATTTAAAATATATTAAAATGTTTTTCTAAATTTATCCATTTAATTTGAAGTCTTTTTAATATTTCGATGTTTGGGTTTGTTCGGGTTTAAAAATGTTCTAAAAGTTTTCTAAAAATGTTCTAAAAGTTTTCTAAAAATGTTCTAAAAAATTTCTAAAAATGTTCTAAAAAATTTCTAAAAATGTTCTAAAAAATTTCTAAAAATGTTCTAAAAATTTTCTAAAAATGTTCTAAAAATGTTCTAAAAATGTAACAAGTGTTAGAAAAAGGTTTTTTTTTCGAAAGGTGTCTTGAAGCGTTTCAAGTACGGACGTAAAGGGTCGCGCCTCGAGTGCTCGGTCGAACTCGTATTTTCGGTAATGCAATTGACTGAGCTTTGACCCGGACCACCCAGGGCCACCCTTGTTCCTCGCTCCGGTTGAGGGCCCGATCTCTTTCGATATCCCTCGGTTTCTCACTCTTGCTTCCTCTCTCACCTTTCGACAAGTTTCTGGGTCGCAGTTTGCGGTGTGTAAAGAAGCCCGTCCGCGTTGTGTCCTCTTTTATTTTCTGCCTCGTCGGTATATCGCCTTTTTTCTCAACGCTTCCAGACTCTCTTTTACTATCAACTCGTATCCCCGTATTTTCTTTTCTTTTTATCTTATTTTTATTTGCTCAAAAGTTTTGGGCTGGGACATAATAAACTAACATTATCATCGTCATCGTCATTATTATTATTTTATAATTTTTATAATTCGTTATTTAGTATATTTAATTATTTATTAATAATAATAATAGAGTATTATTTGCATAACTGGCGACAAATTTTTTACAAATTTTTAGATTTACAAACTAAAATTTTTAGTTTTTTACAATTATTTATTTATTTTGTATATTTTATAATTCACCCTGTATGCTTTTCTACATTTTTGGATCGTACAATTTACATTTATTTATTATTATCCTACGTTATATTTAAATACTTTTTAAAGTTTATGAAGCTTTTTTTATTTCTTTATTTTGGCCGAAAGTAAGTACTAGGACGAGGTAAAATATATCATCATCATCATCATTATTATTTTATAATTTTCATAATTAGTTATTAAGTAATAATAATAATAAGAGAGTTTTATTTGCATAATTTGGCTACGAGTTTTTTTTACAAATTTTTAGTTCTACAAACTAAAATTTTTAGTTTTTCACAATTATTTTGTTATTTCGTATATTTTTGTATTGTACAATTTCCATTTATTTATTATTATCCTACCTTACGTTTAAACACTTTTTAAAGTTTATTAAGCTTTTTTTTATTTCTTTATTTTGGCCGAAAGTAAGTACTAGGACGAGATAAAATATATCATCATCATCATCATCATCATAATCATCGAGAAGAGAAGAGAGAGCTCTTGTTCCCTAGGTTGGGCCAGCTCGCGGTTCCGTACTGACACAAAGACCTTGGCTCTTTTACCATTCATAGAAAAGCCAAGAAAAAAAGGGTTAGACCAGCAACACCAATAGTAATTGGATCATTGTTGTGCAACGTAGTTGAAAAATATTACAATGGACGTCCGTTCACGCTTTTGTACGTACGACGTCTCTCTTTCACGGGCAACCCCAACCCAAACCCAAACCCAAACCCAACCCCCCCCCCTCCCTCTCGTCGTTCCATTTCATCATCCCCATAACCTCTTGGAACTCGTCTCGTTTCTTTTGCTCTTTTTCTCTTTTCAGCGAGTACAGTTCTCGCATACCGTTTGCCCGTGTTTAACGGGGTTAGGGGTTAGCTTTTATACACGGGGCTTAATGTCGTACGTGCGACCCTCGATTTTCGTCTTCTTTTTTTTTCCTCTTTTTTTTTTCTTCTTCTCTCCCTCTTTCTTATTCTTGATTTTATTTTTATTTTTATTTTTTTTTCATTGTTATTGTTGTTCGTAATTTTATTCACACTCGACTGCGTGTTCGCGCGCACGAGTACATTAGTCGTAATTCGCGTTTGTGCGGACCCAACAAAGGAAAGAGGAATTGGGTCAAGTGTGCGCGTTCGGCACTCGAAGCTACAATTTCCGGAGGCAAGTATTTTCGAAAATAGGGGTTTTTTTTTTGTTTTCTGGTTTCGTATTTTCGAAGGTCGTTTGTGATTTTTGAAATCGTATTTTTGAACATTGTTTTTTTTTTTTTTTCGAATCGATGTTTTAAGGAAAACTGGTAATATCGAAAAGAATAGCTTACAACCATAGATCGTAGACGATTAGACGATGGTTCTAAAATTCGCATAGCTGAGGTCGAAAAAATTATCGGAAATTGTTGAAAAATAAAAAGCAAAAAACAAACGGAAACAAAAGAGAAAAGGAAGAAAACACAAAAAAAAAACGAACCAAGAAAACAAACCCAAACGAACCCAAACGAAACAAGAAAATATATAAAACAAACCCAAACAAAAACAAAAAAGAAATAAACAAACCCAAACAAAAAAAGAATAAACAAACCCAAACAAAAAAGATAAAAGAACAAACCCAAACAAACCCAAACAAACAAACAAAAAGAAAAAAAGAAAATCGAAAAGATCGAAAGCCCGGATCGAGAAGCCAAAAAAAAAGAAAAAAAAGAGAAAAAAAGCGAAAAATGTAAAAAGCTGAAAAAGCAGACGAGAAGTAAAGGAAGGAAGAGGACTCACCTCGCAGGTGAGTAATAGGCTCGTCCGAAGGTGTCCGAAGAGGCCGAGGAGGTATAACCGGCGGGCCGATATCCGGGATTCGAGGTGGACGACGCGGACGAGTAATAACCGGCGTTACGATCGTTCCCGATACTCGAGGGCGTTGACGAACGATAATTGGTGTATTTGGAGGTGGCGTTGCCGTTTGCGCCGGAAGCTACGCTCGAACCGGTACCGGGATTACCGGGGCATCTTCGGCTCGGTGACAACGGTGACATTGCGCTGTAAGAGACTGCGACGGCACCCGAATGACCGCCACGGTGATACGACATTTTTCGACCAAATTTTCAAAAAATTCGAATTTTTTTTAATCTCTTTTTTTTTTACTTTTCGCCACTTTGAATCTTTTTTTGTTTGTCTCTCTTTATCTCGTTTTGTCTCTTTTTGAATTTTTTTTACGTGTTTTCGTCTCTTTTTACGATTTCTTTATATATCTATATTTATTTCTTTTCCAACCTTTCGATTCTGTCTCTTCTCTCGGTTTCCTTCGTTGCTGAAAAAAAAAGTAATTTTTCGTCGAAGGACACTATTAAATCGATGAAAAACGAGCGTCCTTGGTAAATCGAAGCCGCGACCTTGAAGCCTCGAGCGGCCTCGATACGCAACGAAAATTCACTCTCGATTCGCCAATTTTATCAACACTGATAATAAATTTGACATTTGAATTTTCGTTAATTTTTAAGTTTGATTTTGACACGTTTATTTGTAACTCTCGTCGAAATGGAATTCGGGGAGAGAATCGTGGAAAAATACGAGAGGCAGGATATGTTTGCCACGAAAAAAGATTTGGATAAGAGCCATCCGAAAGAAATATACAATCGAGCTTTCCTCCAACCCTGAAACTCAAACCGAATCGATTCGAGAAGCCGGGAATAAGAGAGAGAGAGAGAGAGAAAGAGAGAGGTCATTTCGTAAAGAGAAAAAAAGGAAGAAAAGCATTCGCTTAAAAACCGCTTTTTAAATTATCGATCGAATAGATTTTTTTTTTTAATTTTAACATTTGTTTTTATTTGTTAAAAGCAATATTTACTTGATTTTTTTTTAATTTTGACATTTGTTTTTATTTATTAAAAGCAATATTTACTTGAATTTTATTTATTTTTTTTTTTTTTATTTCAACATTTGTTTTTATTTATTAAAAGCAATATTTACTTGGATTTTATTTTATTTTTTTTTATTTCAACATTTGTTTTTATTTATTAAAAGCAATATTTACTTGAATTTTATTTTTTATTCATAAGTTGTTTTTGCCTCTCAATTTATTTTTCTTTTTAATTGTATTTTTATTTTCTATTCCATCTTTATTTTTTTATTTAATTTTAATTGCAAATTTCATTTTTATTTTTTGTTTCAAATAGCATTCTAATTTTTAGTTTTATCTCAAAATATCGATACTTTTATTTTGACGAAGCCTGTAGAAACGGGCGAATGTTTGCGTCCCTGATGGACGCAACAATGACTATAATCGCGGACAAAATCTACCGTAGATGGGAACGCTTACCGGCGACCTCAGAAATGACTCACGAGGTTGCCTCAGCTGGGAATTGCGTTCGCACGTGTTAACACAATAAATAATGTCTTTTTTCTCGTGTAGTCGTTCGTGAAACGCGTTCCACCTTGTTTTTCTCGTTGTCCGTCGAAACTCGCTTGTCTCTTCCAACGGACAACGCCCATTTTTTCGTTTTTTAAAAACTATTTTTTTTATAAATAATATTCATATAATTAATTTTACTGCAATAAAAATGAGAAATAAAAAAAAATAATTTAATAAGTTAACAAATGAAGTTAATAATAATAATAAATTATAAAATTAATTTATTAATTATTAAATTAATAAAAATAAATTATTCGAGTTCTTAAAAAAATTTTAAAAAATTTAATCGGAATTGTTATAAATAATAATAAATAATAAGTTAATGATACAAATTTATAATAATTAAATTTATTTAATAAATTTAACGAAAAATTTCATAAATAAATAAATATTAAAATAATAAGAATAAGAAAAAAATTAATACAATTTTGTTGCGTTTCTAAACGAACTTCCCCTTTTTCCCCTCGGTAAATAAAATTACGATGGTGCGGTATATCCATTCGTAGATGTCGCACACTTCCTCGACAGTGTTACGGAGCAAGTGCACCCGATGAATGATGGGGGAACGAAAAGTAGGAGGAAGAGGACGTGATCGATAAACCGCATGCGTGAGTTGCGTGTGGACGTGAAATTAGTGCGAGAGCTTTCGTGGCTGGTAGAGTGAGGTAGGAAATCCTATCTCTTTTCTGTCTCTCTCGGACTTGGTATTCCGGCAGTGGTCTCGTCATCGTTGACAGACGAGGCCGACTGTACGAGCAACGGGGTACAGGGTGCTCCAAAAAAAAACAACAATTGTCGATAAACTAATATATATTGAAATATAAATACGAATAATGAATAAAGGTACATATATAAATTCATATTTTTATTAAATAAGGTAAATACGTCAAAATATAAAATAAATTTTAAAAAACGTTCGAAATAAAAACAGAGATAATTCCAAATAAAGATTAATTCTTTTAATACAATAAAATAGAATTAATTAAAAATAAAAATTCAATTTAAATGAAAGTAATTCAATTTAATAGTTTATTTAATTAAAAAATAAAAAAAATTGAAATTAGATGTAAAAAATAAAAATTGAGATTAGAAAATTAAAAAATAAAATTGATCAACGAAAATCGATATTTATCTTCCAATCTTTTTATTTGTGTTTTTTTTTAATGAAAATGTCTAATATCCTCGAATTTTGTAGACAGCCTGTACCGGTATACCCTCGTTATTACACGGACGCGAAGACCTTACGCAGAAGGAATACAAACGACGGAGAGTACTCCGGGTCAAACGGCGAACCAGCTGGCGAACCAAGGAAAATTAAACACGCGCGTGCTCGATCCGCGTTTGTCAAAGGGGAACAACGGGTCTCGTCGTATTCGCCCTTAATCCTTCAAAGTATGCAATCGTAATAATTCTCTTCCATAGCTCGCCACCACTAGCCCGCCCTCGCTTCCTTTCCTATCTCACGAGGAAATTTGGAATAAATAAAAAAAAATAGATAAATGAAAGTCGATACACGTTCGTGAAGAATTTTTGAATTCACGAAACACGAGTGTTAGTTCGAATCGTTTAATTATCGATTAATCGATTATCGATTAATCAATTATCGAGTAATCAATTATCGATTAATTGATTATCGATTAATCAATTATCGATTAATACGATTAATCGATTATCGATTAATACGATTATCGATTAATGGGATTATCGATGATCGATTATCGATTAATGGGATTATCGATTGTGCGATTATCGATTATACGATTGTCGATTAATTGAACGATTAATTATCGTTTTATTTTTTTTTATGTAATCTTTTTTTTCAATTTACTCTACTTTACCGACCGAATTGATCTCTCGAAAACGTAGATGGAAAACGACGAAACAGCGGTTCGCTGTAAACAAACGCGAATTTACTCGCGCATACGTCGACGAGGCACGTTTCTCCGCTTTCAATGGTTGCCATTGTGAATTCACGAGGAAACACGTATCGCCTTGAATACCCGGCCACCCCCCGCTATTCGCTGCCACTTCCTCAATCGTGATTCTATTCGAAGACAACGATAACCGGGGCGCTCCAAAGGTTTCATCCAAGGTAAGAAACACTTTTTCCTTTTTTTTTTTAAGAATTCACCGAGTTTACGCGTTTCGTGAATTTTTACGCGCGACCGAGAAAATAAATCTCAAATACACGATTTTTCAACTTTTCAACTTTTTCGAAAAAAAAAATACAATGTTTTTTACTCCCGTTCTCTCAAAATTCGAAATCTCGAAAGAATTTTTCAAATTCGATTAAACCCAAACAATCCCAAACAAAATTAATTTCCTTCAGTATAAATATAACCACAAAAACAAATCTAAACCCGAAGAAACTAAAAAATGTAAACATTCGGATTCAAAATTGCTTCGTTCGATTGATTCATTTTAATCGCTGCAATTGAAGTGATTAAAATGAATGAAGTGAAAAATAAGAAATATTCGATGGAACTCAACGATGCGAGTCCCCGAGTTTACGTGTATTTCCGGCGGAGGAAAATTCACGTGGCCTTGTCCCACATCTAGCCTACACCCAAAAAGAATGAGTCATTCAA
Source organism: Ophioninae sp. B BG-2022a (assembly GCA_030522765.1). Lineage (NCBI taxonomy): Eukaryota > Metazoa > Arthropoda > Insecta > Hymenoptera > Ichneumonidae > Ophioninae sp. B BG-2022a. The sequence goes on from JAPYZJ010000813.1 coordinate 7,731, forward strand.
TCGCCGTTGAGCAATGCCCACGAATCGTCGCGACAAAAATCATAGATTCTTCGATTTCTCGTAGCGCCATCAGATATTCCGAGATTATCGATTTGGCAATTACACAATTTTGAAAAAAAGTATAAAAGTATTGTTCCTTATAGAATTACTAGTATTCCTTGAATTCATAGAATTCTCGGAGTTTTTAGAATCTCTAGAATTGACAGTTTTTCTAGAATCCTTAAAGTTTCGAAAATTTATTTTCTAGAATCTCTTTGAAGCCACTCGGAAAGAATAATAATATCATTGTTCCTCGCAGAATTAAAAAATTTAATATCTCGTTTTTCTGAACTCGCGTGCGTTTCTAGAATTCCCGAAATTCCAAAAATGTCTAGAATTTCTATAATCGTTGCAACGCTTGGAGTATTACTCTTCAAAGTTGTGGAATTCTTTTGGAACTTCGAGAATGTTGTTTTTAGAACTTCTAGAATTATTTTTAGAACTTCTAGAATCATTTTTAGAACTTCTAGAATCATTTTTAGAACTTCTAGAATTGTTTTTAGAACTTCTAGAATTGTTTTTAGAACTTCTAGAATTATTTTTTGAACTTCTAGAATACTTCTCAGATCTTCTACGTTTTTTTGTAAAACTTCTAGAATACTTTTTAGAACTTGTAGAATTGTTATTGGAACTTGTAGAATTATTTTTAGAATCTCTTTGCGGTCGGCTTGTGACTCGTTCAAAGCCGGGTACCATCGTCATATTTGCATTCTATGTTGATCTCGCTCGACTTTACCCGGTCTATTTGCCGGGTTTACGTTTTGAAAGCTGCCGCGTTTGTACACGTGCGCAAAATTGTTATCGAGATATTTAAATCGCGCAATTTTCAACGTTTATCTTCGTCCAGGTTAAAACGCTGTACGAATTTTCGATAATCCGAAAAACCAGCCGTTCTCGATACACTCGGACGATCGAATCTCCCTCGTATTTGTTTCGTCGACGAAAATATTTTCTGGTCAAATTTGCGCATAATTTATACGCCCACGCGAAACGAGAAAAACTCGCGTGAAGATAGAGGAGAAACTTGGTTTCGTTTGCTGCGCCTACGTTGGCCCGCGTGACTCGCCGATTCAACGCGCTACACGCGAGAAAGCTTCTTACCTCGCGGAAAGCAAAAACCGCTTCGTTTCGTCGTACTCTCAACCGCTCAAATTTTACGTTCCCACGATACTTCCGGTACGAAAATATCGAATTTTTCGATCGAATATTCTACTCTCTCTCTCTCTTACGCGAACTTTCGCGTCAATTTTTCGAGGTTAGAAACGCGTTTTTTTGGGGGTTAGTTAATGCTCTTGTTCGGGTTTGTTTGGGTTTGGATTATCGTACCGATCCCGTTATTACGTTTTTTTTTTTAGATTTCCACGAAAGATTGAGAAAACGCAGCGGCGCTTCGATGCCAGCACGTCGCTGCTGTTTCTCCCTCGCGATCCATCTCCCGACTGAATCTTACTACGATGACGTCACGCGACCGAACCGCCACCGAGTGGGGGAGGGGAACGAATAACTGGCCGCGGGGTGCGCCGTGCGCGTGCGCGAGAATAGACGATTTTCGTGAAAGCACGAGAGAGAGGGGGGGGAGGATCGGTCGCGTGTTTTTCTGCGACTCCGCGATGAAAAGTCAAATTTGCTAGTCCACGGTTCACGGTGCTTTTTTTTTTTTCTTGTCCAGTTTTTGCACGATCGATACGATCGATCGGAAACGAACGAGTTTATTTTACGCGATCGGATGTTTTTCTCTGCGTTGATACTCGTTTCGTCGAGGCGACATTAGTCTACTTCCGGTTCGTCGATGTAACCTAATACGACAACCTGACTTCCTTTTCTCGCTCTACTTTTCTATCCGTGTCACATACGCTTCAATGTTTCTCGGTTTATGGTCAAATGTTAGTTTTTTTAATTCCCAACGTTCGTTGTATTCACTTCCGGTTTGCGAATTGTGTAGTGTTTCTAAAAAAAAACAAAACGATATCTCATATTCTTCCAAGCTTTCTACGAGTGCCCTTTCCCCCTCCCTGGAGCCTCCGGCGCCTTCGTACGGCCATTTACGAAACTTCGCGGATTCCCTTTCGTTTATTTCGTTTCGTGCATTACGTCGCACGTGTGCTTATCAAAAATAGCGTTTGTCTAACAATAAAGCTAATAGCGTTCGTACCGGAAATGAATAAGCGATTTTTGCGATTTTACCGTTTATGGCGTCGCGTTTACGAGCTCGAAGACAAATGTTTACCTGGCTTCGTAAAACAGCGCTAGTTGGAAGCGCCGAGTGCTTCCGAACAGTTGGGACGCGTTTTGCCCCGCTGACTCTTCGCGAACGTCCGCGAACAAACAATATGGCGACGAGTCAATTTCACGGTTACGATACTTCGAATTTTCACGTTTTTCGTCATTATTCGATCGCACACCTGAGCACGCTTCGAACTCGCATCGCCCGCTAACTCATCACTCGGCCGTACAGAGTTTCGGCTTCGACGAAACAAACGAATAAACGAAACGAAAAAAAAACGGAAAAAAATGCCATCGACTACGTATACGGTTATACGGGGATACCGAGGCTGAAACGTGAACACTCCGAGAACTGGTACGGAACGCGCGTTCTTTCAGTTCGCACGGAGGCACACCGCGGCGTGCGTGCGGGCGTCGCGCGGGAGCGGCCGAGTGGGAGGCCTCATCGGTACGCGCATGCGCGGACATCGAGCGCGAATATTCTCGCGCGTTTGAAATTTAAGAAAAAAAATTAAAGTTGGAAATATTGGAAAATCCATAAACATATAAAAAAGCGATTAAATATTGAAAATTTTATTTATCTATCAATACGAACTCGTTTCGACATTGAATTTTCTTTTCAACGAAAATTCGTTGATTTTCCTATGAATTAAAAAAATTCTAAGTATCCTTGTTACACTCATTCTCGATGTACTTTAGAGCCAATTCTTGGACGTGGGATACCCCCTCAGGAGTGCCATGTTTTTTCTCGAAATCGATAAATTTCTTAAACAGAGTTTTCATTTTTCGTGCCGGTATCGTTTGCACGACTGCTTTTTCCAGTACTTTTCTGCGGAAGAAAAAAGAACAATTATTGGGGGGTTGATCGTTATACGGTTATACGATAGGGTTGTGGAAATTTCTATAGTTACCTGGCCGCGTCGTAATTTTCCAGTTTGACGAGAGCGTCGACGTACGAAGACCATACGTCGACCCTTTTTGGATAGGAAGTCAATACTTGCTCGAACAAGGTTTGGGCTCTCTCCTTATCGCCGTATTTATTTTCCAGATGAGCGAATTTCACCATCAAGTTTACGTCTGGAATAAATTAAAGTACGGAATTTCGTGATCGGTTTTTTTCAAACGTAAAAAAAATATGCACCGAATTTCCTAACCTCAAACGTCAAAAAAAAAGACGCGCCGAATTTTCTAACCTCAAACTGTAAGAAACGTGAGAAAAACTTCGGAGAACCAAAAATTACGATCGAGTTCGAAACATAACCTCAAACGCAAAAAAAAGTAAAACAAAACATCGTAAAAACCGAAAATTACGATCGGTTTCGAAACATAACCTCCAAAAATGAAGTTTTCACTCATAAAACTTGGACAATTATTCTCGTAGCAATAATTCAAAACAAGTGAATAAAAAAAGAAGAAATTCCGATTTGAGGCCTCGTCGAAAAATGGTCGGTAATTTTTCTGGGAGTTTGAAGCTAACTAGATGAAACTTACGTTCTTGAGCTGGCAAAGATTGGAGAGCGCGTTGCATAATATGCCGGGACTTTTCTTTGAGTCCCATTTTGAGGAAGGCGGCTCCGCACTCGTACCAAGAATCGGGCAACTGTTTGAACTTCCCGAGGATGGTGGTGACGATTTTTTCAAGGTCGGATTGTCTTCCGGCATCGGCGTGTACGGTCAGCATGTGAAGATAAATGGCGCGTGCGTCGTTAGTTCGTACGGCATCTTTCAAAACGTCATCGAGGCTATCGGGGCTGCCAAATCTCGATTCAAGATTGAGCCAAGCTTGCCAAACGTTGAGCCTTTCGTTCTCTTCGCGAAAGTTGATGGTTTTGAGCGCGCGTTTCGCGACGGCGCGAGCTTTTTCAATTTCGGTAGCTTGAAGATGATAAGCCATGTATCGAACCCAAACGATCGAGCTGTCAGGACTGGAAAGAACCAATCGGTCGAATTGATCAACCGAGTTGGGTGCGTCGTTGCTCGCCAAAGCTTCTTCCCTCTGTCTAATCTCCCGTTCCTTCTGCCTTTCCGCTTCCCGCCTCTCGGCGGCACTCAATTTCTTCTTCTTCTGATTTTTCGTCACTTCCGGATCGTTGTCTTCCTCCTCGCTCGATGATTCCTCCGGCAGGAGATGAACGTCCGGTTTATCGTCCCAGTAGAAACCGCATTCGGGAAGCCCGATTGCATTTCCGGTTTTTTCATCTTCTTCATCGTCGCTCTCGGAATAAACGCTTTCCGGACTTTCCTCGATCGGCGATTCTTCCCTGTTCTCTTTCGTCTGTACTTTTAATTTTTTCCGGCTCGATTTTTCATCGACGATTTCCTTCTCCGTTTTTGTCTTCAATTTTCTCTTTTTCGAGAGCTTTTCTTCTTTGTTATTCACTTCCGGTGATGCAGGTACTTCCGGTTTTTTCTCTTTCTTCATTTCTGACTTTTTGGTTTTTTTCTTGATCGACGGCACTTCCGGTATTTCTTCTTCTTCTTTCGTTGCTTCCTTTTTCGTTTTTTTCTTCTTCGACGGGACTTCCGGCTTTGAGGGAACTTCCGGTTCATCCTTCGTTTCGTCCTTTATCGTTTTCTTCTTCTTCAGCAATTGGACTTCCGGTTGGCCAGGAACTGTCGTAGCCGTTTTCTTTTTCTTCTTTTTCGACGTTTCGTTTTCTTCGTCCTCGACGGCCTTTCTTTTGAGATCCGGTTTCGGGACGTCTTTATGATTAATTTCAGGCTCGGGTTTAACCTCAAATACGGATTTGACGAGACAAATGGGAATGAGATCGGTTTCCGATCGGTTGAGAACGACGTAACATTTGAGTCTTCTGCCAACGGTATAGGGCGAGAGTTCAGGCGTGACGTCATTGAGATGTCTTCTGGCAGGTAAGGCGGCGATCAGTCCTTTTCCGGCGCCTTTGAGAATGACGAGAATAAACCAGCTGGTGACGAGAACAATATCAGCCCTTAATTGCTTCTCGATCGAGACCGCTGGCAGTTTTTCTTGTTTGGTGCTGATCGCATTAACAAATTTTGGCAAAAGAGTTACTTCGACGAGTTCGTGAACGTAATTGATCCAGACGATAGCACCGTTTACCGTATCGCCAGGTTTGAAGTTCCGAGCGTAATGATCCTTTCTAACGGTCCCGACAACATCGTTTTCCAATTTAACGACGAGGCCATGATCGGTAACTTTGTCAACAACGGCGCTGACTCTCTGCCCGATTTTCATTTTCGAAATCGATTTGCTCTTGTAATAATCGTAATCCGAAAGTTCCCTCAATTTGGCGAAATGAAGAGTAAGGGTGTCGACGGACGCCATAAGATCATCGTCGCGTTGACACTTGTCCGATTCCAAAATTCCTCGAAGAGAAGTGACCAAATTGATTTTCCGAGCTTTTCGATCGATCGTAGCGACGCGAGCGAACAAAATTTGATGAACGCGATAAGCGTCGTTGGTTGCCACGTGACCGTACGAATCAAAATTCTTTATCGGCAAAACGAGCTTTAATCCGTTCTCGTTGATTTCGTGCACGGAACACGGAAGACAATCATCGATTTTGAGATTATTGAAGTCTCGATGATTTTCACTAGGCACGAAAGTCCGTGACAAAAGAAAGATCGGTTTCGTTGAGAAAACGAGAGCGGAGAGTTTTTGTCCGATCGTATAACGAGCCGCCAAATAACTCGCGACTTCTTCGCAAGGCGACAAATGTCCGGCTGGTAAAAATGCTATTCGAGGTTCGTCGCCTAGAAACTTTGTTATCCGAAGATAAACTCCTTCAACGGAAGCTTCGACAACGGTACCTTCAACGGTTTCCCCGATTTCGAAATCCGGCTCCTCCGAGGTCGACTGTTCGACATCCGTTGCGACGGCTAAGGTCATTCTCTCGTTGGAACGTTTGACCTCTACGATTCGAACTTTGATGACTTGTCCAAAAGTGTAGTTCCAACGAACCGCGGCGAATTTTTGATCCAGTCTTTGAGCCGGTACGAATCCTTTGACGTGATCGTAAAAACAGACCAACAAGCCTTTACTGGTTATTTGGACGATGGTTCCGAGATACTCGGCGCCAACTTTGGCGTCATTGAAATCATGGAGAATCGGCAAAGTGCTTTCGACCAGAGATTTCTTCAGGGTGAACTGTACGCCCTTTTGTTTTTTGTCCCGACCCAATACACGGGCTTCAACCGCGTCGCCGATTTTGTAAAATTTGCCGTTTGGGATTTCCGGATCGTTAACGTGTTCGGGTGGGACCCAACCTTTGGTTCTTCCGGACGTTACCATCAGATAACCAGTTTCCGGTTGGATCTTCGTTATCTCGACTCGCAAACGCTCGCCGGGCTCGAGTTTCGACGTAGCGAAATGTCGCTCCTCGAGGAGCTTCTTTTCCATCGTGCAAACGTAAATTTGCTCGGTCAAGTCGTAGGACATGACGCGACATTTGTGAGTCGTTTCTGGAGCGAATTTTGATGATATCTTTTCATAGGCAATTTCCGTGCGTCGAAAAGGCACCCAACCACGAATTCCTTTTTTCAAGTTCAACACGATGCCTTTAGGTCCGATGAAAGCGACTCTCGCTTTATCGAAAATATCACCAACGCTCAAACGCTCCTTTTCCTCGTCCGATGACAAAAGCGTGAAATAACCGAATTTCAATGTTGGCATTACGTACATTAGAACTCCGTGCAAATTGTTACCACGCTCGTAAGCGTCGAGTTCAGCATCCAGATACATTCTGTTCACGTAACCCACGCTACCGTTGTTGAAAGACACTCGAAGACCGTTCTTCAATACTCTCTCAACTATCAGCACAAATTTCGTTCCTGGTATCTGAGCGTCCAACGATTGGCTGTCGTTACTTATCGCCGTCCCTACGTGCTTCGATTTTGACGTCAACTGCGCGATCGTCGAATTCTCCGATCTTTTCACGCTCTTTATCGCGCAGAACAACTGCTTTCCGGGATCTGATAAAGGAAACCCACGAAATTCGAGTTGAAGCTGATTTATCGAGTTTCCAAACGCAAATGGAAAATGTCTTTGATTTTGAAATATTTAAGTTTCTTTTTTTTTCATTTCTTCTGGGTTTACCCAAACAAACAAAAAATGTCCTTGATTTTTAAATATTTAAATTACTTTTATCTTGATTTTTAAATATGTAAATTGCTTTTATCTTGATTTTAAATATTCAAATTACTTTTATCTTGATTTTTAAATATTTAAATTACTTTTATCTTATAAATATCTTATAAACCCAAACAAACCCAAACTCACAGTATTGAGCTCCTTCGTCGATATCCTTGCGTGCCAAGAAGCATCGAAAATTGTCGATACCCGTATCAATGACGTAACCGTGATCTTCGACGCTGCTCACCGTTCCCACGATTTTCGAGCCTTTGCTCAATTTTCCAGGATCCAAATTACGATTTATCAGTTCGGGCTCTAGCGACAACGAAACTCGCCACTTTTCTCCAGGATTGACGCTCTTGACGGAACACACGACGTACTTGCCCCGGTGATACAGTTCGGAAAGAGGTTTGAACTCGTCGACGTTTCCATCTTCCGAATTGACTATGTTGCGGAGCAGAGCGGTGTAAGATTGACCGAGATCGGTCGCTTGAATCCTGCCGCTCAGACGACCCGGCAAAGACACGATCATGTCGTACTCGGTTATTTCGTGTACTCTGCCGAGTACGACCGTTCCTTCTCCGAGCGTCGAGTACGTCAGACATTCCGCCGTATCGGCTACAAAATTCTTCTCTTCCTCCTTACTTTCCAGCAACTTTTTGCCCCGTTGCTTCTTCGGCTTTCCTGGCAAATGCTTTTTGACGAACGACTGAAAATACATTTTCGGTTAGAAATCGTTTGTGAGGTTAGGTTATTAAAAAAAATTCAAGTTTCGATTACCAGGCCATTGTTCGGCTTGCAGACAGGCTTCTTGCCGCCACGGGGGAAACTCTTCAAAGTCATCTGTATCGGACAGATGAAATTTAAATTTAGTGAATTGAAATATAGGTTGATCAATACAAAAGTTTCAAATACTGGAATTAACAATACTGATTTCACGTATGGTGAAATCGGGTATTCTAACCTCTAAATATGAAAAACGTAAAAAGATTTTAATGAGTTTTCTATTTGAAGGAACTTGGAGCTTTTTAATAAAATCATGGTAAGATTCTCCTTTAATATGTATCGGCTTATCGATCACTGTCTAGATCTGCGAGTGAATTTTGAGGTTATACCAAAACATTCGAAATCGGTCGAATCTTTATTGCGTTATTATGAAATATCATTCAATTTTTTCGAAGACGAGTTATTTATGAATGTTTCAATCAATTTGATCAATAATAAAAGCGCATTGTTACCGTTTCTGAATATAAAAATCCTTGTTTATCGGAAAACACACATCGTCACGTGTCCGGTGCGTTGCCGACTCAAATTTCGTGTTCCGTTCCGCGCTGGGCTAGGTGGCGCCACTTGTTCGGCGATTCGCGTTCCCCGCATGCGCAAAGGCGGGAAATATTCAAACGACAATAAGTCACAAACGCGGGAAAGAAGATGAAGAAGAAATGCAATTTTCTCCTCTCGTGGGATTTACAGTTTATTAACGCTCGTTTTTTCGAGGCTACATCGTACAATTGTTTACATCTATTGTACATGTTACGTGTCAGCGTGTAATCGAAAAACGTGGGTTACTTTACAAAATGTTTTTCCTTCTCGTTTCAGTAAATTCTTTGACATTTTTCGCTTTTCTGTTAAATATATATTTTTATATATGCAAGTATATATATATATATATATATTTATATGTATGTGTGTTATACTTGTCCGTTATACTTTTTAGTAACTTATAAGCTAAAGATCACTATAAACGTTTTGTACCTCGTGTATGGATCATTCGGTCTACATAAACTGCGCGTGTATATATGTATTTACATCAGCAAATGTATTAACGTTTTTTTACTTCGTTTTTGTTTGTTACTTTTATTTCCGTAAAAAAAAAAAGAAATACGGAAATTCTTCACGATTGCATCCAAACAGTTATCTCGCGTATGTACATCAATGAAATCGCTTGACTCGGTCGTGCCGAGTTAAATGCATTAAATATAACAATCAAGTGATTTCTTCGATCGGTAATCCCCTCGGCAACGCGATCTCCGAAACCATCGCTTACCATCAACTTTTTTCATTTCTTCGTTATTTCCGTTTATCAATAATCTCCCAACGAAGAATAATCGCATCTCGTAGCGTTTTAGAGGTCCCGGCGGCGCGTTTCCGGTTTTTAATTGTTGGCGGTCGGTTGTTGCTGTTGTATCAATCGTACGTTTATCAGCGACAGATCGAGCATTTTACGCTGATACTTTTTATGAAAGACCAGAGCGGCTGATTGTGTCTTGAAGACAATTGTCGCATTGCCCTCTCCCATGTGTATGCTCTATAACACGAATAAACCCAACATTCTCATTATCATTGTCATAAACAATCATTATTCGCTTATCTTCAATTTTCTTCTTTTTTCTTGATTATTTTTTTTTCATTCGGCGAAATTATGCGTTTTTGCAACGAAGATATACGAGATCGGTGCTGCGATCTAAAAGCACTAATTTTCAAGCATGCCCGTTACAATCTTTTTTTTTTCTTCTTCCTCGTACCTCGCAACGATCATGCACACACTCCTACTTATCCTTGAATCAAACGTATCAGCGTGCAAGAAAAAATATCGCGTTTTTGCGAAGAAAAAATTTTTTTCGCACACAAAAAAAAAACGAAAACCAAAAACCAAATGAGAAGCGAAAACGTCGAGGATTACAAACACCTGCCTGCTGTACGTGGTCAAAAATAAAACGATTGGTCTTCGATCGCTCAATATTAAAAAAAAAGTATATATTATTATATATTTAAATAATTATATATATATTTCTGTATATATATATAGGTAGAAAAATAATCATAACGCAATAAGCGGCAACAAAAAAAGGAAAAAAAGCTGCTTTGCTTGAAACTGAAATAAAAATAATATATATTCAATATATATATATATATATATATTTGTGTATGTAAAAAAAACGCAATAATTTTTGGCAAAGCTTGTGGCCACTTGTCACATTGATTTTTAATTGACCGTCAAATTGATCATTCATCATTGGAGATTCAACGTTGACCGTTTATAACGGTTCGTTATTTTACGTTTTTATTTTTTTCAATTTATTTAATTTTTTAAATTTTTATGTTAGGAATTAGTAAGCAGATCTTCGATCTATAGGATTGGAACGCAAAGCGTGAATCGCGAAAACAAAAAAGTTTTTTTTTTACTTATCGTACGAACGCGAATTTGGCTGCGGCTTAATAATATTAATTATAATTGGAGATTGCGATGAAAAATGAGAAAATCAAGACCAACACCAAATTGCGAATGATGAAAAAAGAAAGAAGAAAGGAAACAGCCAAAAACGAGTTTCCGTGCGTGTGATTCGTGATCCTTGCGAGCAAGTGAACCGGCCATTCGGTTTAATCGATCAATGAAGACGAAGAGGGATAGAAAAAAAAGCAGAAGAGTTACTCGTGAATTTAAAAAAAACCGAGGATCGAAAAAAACGTACAAATGCGGTGAAAAAAAAAAGAAAAAAAAACAACAGATGCACATATCTAAGCGGGTGTCGAAACGTGAATATTGTCATTTTCTTTGCGTGCGTGGGTGCGTTTTCTCTTCATGTAAAAATGGTCACCTCGAGCGTGCCGATTCCTTGGCACATTCGACGTATTTGAGATTCGGACGTGGACGCAGCGAGATTTTCCACTCTGACGGTGTTCGTTCGAAGATCCGTGGCACGTTTTATTTGCGTCGGTGATTTTTGTAGAACGACGCGTTGATTGTTGACGGTGTTGACGACGACTTTTGGAACGTTCGTTTTTCCGGTTACTTGACCTTGAACGTTGACCCTCAGGGGTTCTTGAACGATCGTTCTATTAGCGTTGCCAACGACGATTTTTGGTACCCCTCCGACCGGGGATTTTTTCATTATTCCAGTATTCTGCGGTTGGACAATTTTCTGCACGTTTCTCATCGCTTTCGTTCTCTGAAGATTCAAAACTGTTTTTTGAACCGTCGTCGCGACTTTCTGGACTCCAGGTATTGGCTTTTGAATCACGACTCTTCGAGGACCCATCACCTGACTCGATTGTCTTCCCTGATGGACGCTCGTTAGCTTCACTTCCGTTTCTTCGTTCTCGAGCGACACTTTTGACGTTTCTACGGTCGGTATCGCTCTCACGATTCGAACTCCGGGTGATCGCTCGGAGCCCTACAAAAAAAACGTCGTTTTTTTACACCTCGTTAATTATCGCACTCGTCATCGGGATTCGTGAATAAAATTTACGATAAACGATCGAAGAAAATGTTGATAAAGGACGCCGGTTGGTTTGGGTTTGGGTAGTAATGAAAATGTATGCGTGATCGCAGGTGACAGAAAACAAAACATAACGTCTTTAAGAAATACATTTTATTCGAGGAAAAAAAACAGTGCGAATTGTCGATTTTTAAGTACGCAAACGAGTAAACGTACGTCAGTGTTTAATTTGGTAAAAAATAATACATTTTGTTCGAAAAAAAAAAAAACGATACGAACGAAAAATTCATTGTTTTATTTTAGTGAAAAAAATAAAATATAAAAATTCATCGGTTCACGATAAAAGTTCCAGAATAAAACGTGGAACGAGGATAAAAAGGTTAAGATTCGAGGAGGAAATAAAAATGCGTCAGGTTGGAATTCGAATCACAGGAATGTCAGTTTCGAAACGTTCGAACCGACGAGTCGTCCGACTTTTTCGAAATTTTCGGTTTTTTCGGTTTTTTGTTCGATCGAATGGTTACGTACACTTGATTTACGCGTAGAAATAAATCGAGAAGCTGAATAAGAACTTATAAGTAAAATGAGCGAGATTGCACGATCGAAGATTTGTTTGTTCTGTCGTAATTATCGAAACTGCCGATTGCTCCAAGTATTCTCGTAAATCACACGAGTCTCAACTAGTGACATATTTTGTTCCCTAAAAATTGTTCGGGTTTGTTCCGTTGTACAATTGTACCCATCATTGGGCGCTGAACGGGTTATTTGTAAAATATAATTTGTATACTTAATGCTATACCTCTGTGGTTTGGGCATTAAGGGGGCGACCTCTTCCTCGCGCTGGCATCGGATTCGCGTTATCTTTGGTTACGCCGGTTACGGCTAACGCCGGCTTTGCTTCCGGTTGCTGAACGTTCTCTGCAAGAAAAAAAAACGTTTCGTAATTTACGATCGTAAAAATAATTGGATATTATGTGAAACATTGATTTTTTTGTATTCTCGAATTCGTGTTTTTTCATCTTATCGAAAAAGTCGACTTTCGAATTTTTAATTGAGATATTCGCTCCAAAAAAAAAAAACATGGTAAACAAAAAGAATATTAGAAATAAGAATGTTACCTATAGTCTTGGAATCTCCTCTCGAATCGTCGCCCATTTTTTCCATCGCTGCTTGCTTTCGACGGTTCTCTTTTTCCTGCAAAATTTTCTCCCTCAGGCGTTTCTGCTCTTCCATCTTTTTTCTGTATTCCCTCATTTCCGGATCGACGTCGTCTTCCTGCAAGATAAAACCAACGGAATGAATAAAGTTGTAAAAAAAGCGCAGCTTCCGTTCGAGCCAAAATTATATCGGATGACCGAGAAAAAAAAATGTTTTCCAAGTAACCTTTTTGACGCTGAGGTTATCGTTGGACGACGAGACATTCCGAAACTCTTGTCGATTGCCCAGTGTTTTGACGCGTTTGGGGCTCAACTGTCTTGGAACTCGATCGTGAGGTTCCGGACTCCTCTTGACGAGGGGTCTGGTCGCCGGTCGTGCAGAAACGTTCGTTTGCCTCGGCCTCGAATCGTAAGGCTCGTGATAACTGTTGCCCGAACTGGGAACCCGTTGCTTCGGAACGTCGATTCTGGCTCGTGGCGGAGGATCGCGATCTCGATAGTTCTGACTCGATCCTCGTTCCTGGCCAGATGAGAAAAAAAAACAAAAATTCGAAATCTGCTGGGAAAGCGCGTTTCTTCAAAAACCAGGAAGTTTTTACCTCTTGATAGGAATCCCTGTGTTCCCAAGTGCTGTCGCTCTTGGCGTATTTATTTCCATAATTGGCGTAGCTATCGCGAGAGTAAGCGTTCTCGGACGGATACGGCTTGTTGGCGACTTGCGGCTTCTGAGCTTTGTTCTCTTGCCAAACGTCCGAGAAGTAAGCGTAGGGATCCTGTCGAATCAACGAAAACGTCACAAACGTCTAAGGAGGTTGGTTCTTATTAAATGTCGAATTTTTAATAAATCGAGTTTTTTGAACTCACGTCGCTTTTGGCGGATTGAAAAGTTGGTTGATACTCGTGAGAAGAGGCGTGTTGTTGCGCCGGTGCCGGGGACTGAACGTAAGGATCCTGATTCTGGTAAGTAGACGGAGCTTGTGGAAAAGTTGCCCCGGAGGTTGGTTGATGATGTCGGGGCGGTTGCGAAGGTTGTAGCTGATGAGGAGGTGGTTGGAGTTGCGGGGGTCGATGCTGGGGCGGTTGCTGTTGAGAATCCCAAGGAAGCCTCGCTGCGTAATATTCGTAAAATTATAAATTAGGAAGATCGAACGGATTGAGTTTGGGTTAAGTATCGTATATCGAGAGTGGCTAAACGCGCGTAAAGATTCAATCGGACGTACCGTCGGAGGTTTGTACGGTTCCTCTGAAGTGTGGATTGATAAGTATTTTGTGTCCCGGAGGCATGGGAACATTGGGCACGTGAGATCCGGTTGGTTGAGGCTGGACGTTAGCGGAGTTGTTGATCGGATTATTGGTATGAGCCAATTGCGACGGAGGTTGATTGTTGTAAACAGGTCCCTCGTACATTGCTCGGTTCTCCGGGAAGGTCGTTTGTTGCTCTTGGAAATTCGGGCGATTTTCAAAGTTGGGTGGATTCGCCGGTGGCTGATTAACGACTGTCTGCGATTGATCAGGTACCCCGGGCATTCGTGGAAAGTTTTGCATCATGACTATAGGATTATCCCGAATGGGAGGGCCTTGATTAGGCGGTGCCAAAGGACCACCAGGATTCACTCGTAAACCAGCCGGTTGATTGCCTGATATATTCAAGCCAGGATTGCCGAGCAACGAGGGACCTTGACTTCCAGGTATCATCGGTGGCTGAAACGGTCCGCTTTGGTTTTGCATGAAGTTTGGAACTGCCGGGGGACAATTGAAGCGAGGCATTGGATTTCCAGGCATCGCTCTCGGTCTGAACTCCATTCTGGGCGAACCGATAATTCTTGGTCCTTGCGGGATTCCAGGCGGGGAAAATTGATTGGGATTGAAGGAAGGACGATGCTCCGGAAAGTGCTGACCAACTACGGGCTGCGCCGGACCGTTTTGCATATACGGTGGTATCTGGGGGTTTTGCTGATAAATCATTTGTCGCGGTGGATGTTGACGAGGATGCTGCTGTTGCTGCTGATGGGGATGCGCTTGTTGCTGGGGTTGCTGCTGCGCTTGCTGTTGATGATGGTGATGATGGTGATGCTGAAGTTGATGATGATGAGGATGATGAGCGATAGCGTTGCTACCTGTCATCCTTGGGAACATCGGTGGCCTCCCCTCCAACAGTGCGGGCCGGAAAGGCTTCGGCTCGAAAGTTGGTTGAGCGCGCAAATTAGCATTGAATCTGGAACAGCGTTACGGAGGAACGAAGACGATGGAATTAAACGTTGCGAACGTAAGAACTGTGAAATTGAATTCCAGCCTAAAAAAGTAGCATTCGTATATAGATTTCTTACCGAGGCAGAAAATTTGCTTGCGCGCCGGGAACGAGGAATCTTCCTCTGATCCCTCTTATGCCACGACCCCGTCCCCTAGCCCTGAACGCTGGTTGTCTTATTTGCTCCGTCGTAACAACATTCTCAAGTGAATCAGGTATTTCATTGTTCATCTTTGGTGATATCATGACCCGCTCGTTTTGAAAACGATTTCTTCTCTCCTCAGCCTCGTCGCAATCGTCATCCTCCAATCCTTGTCCATTGCCAACGAATACCTTACGCTGCACACTCTTCTGGAGCTTCTCGCGCAAATCACCAGTGTTGAGTGGATTTTGTTCGCCGCTATTGATACGGCCAATCCCATCATCGTAATTAATATCCCTCGGCTCATCCCGATCCTCTTGATTATCGTAATAACCGCTGTGACCATCCGTACGTTCTTCCTTGTAAAACTCACTGTAGTTATGGTTATCAGTGTCGTTTCTATACTCTATATTTTCATCTTCGCCCTCTAAGTCGTCGAGGGCATCCGTCACTCCTAAGTCCAGCACATCGTCTGTTTCCTCTTCTCCCTTATAGCTATTCTGCTGCTCGAGAATTAAATTGTCAAATGTTTTTTAATGAAATATCGAGGATCAACGATAGTTGACGATCTTTAAGATCTAATCTCATGATATCTTACGTTCCTTCTTTTAATCTTTAGTTTTTTTTTTTTATTTTTCTCTTAATATTCTAGGCACGTAGGCTAAGATTTTTCTTCCCGATTTATTGCACGTTCATCGTTAATTTAATTGAATTTTTATCGTTCATTCGTTATCAAGTTTTTCATGGATGAAATTTTCGCTACTTTTCGTATTGAGACTCTGTCAGGATCGATGACGATCGTATAAAGTGATCAATATATATACACGAGTCGATCCAGTTTTTCTTTTTTTTTTTTCTTCTTTTCTTCTGATTAATTGCCTGAGCCAACTTTAAACTCCGTGTCTTCTTCTTCGTGTCTAGAGTCACTCTTTCCTCTCTTTCTCCGCCAACATACGCGATACAAATCATTCGAAAATGTACAACTCGATTAAAAAAAAACGCATGTTTCTTCCCTGCAGTCGCATAAAGTATTGTACTTCGTTAAACGTGATACATCGGGACAATGATGAGAAAAGAAGAACGAAAAATCGACGAATGATTGCGTGCTCGTTGAATACGTGAAATACGAGTTTGCGTCTTCTATGAATCGAAAAAAAGAAACACGGTGATAATTTATGAAAGTGGGGCTTGGAGAGAGAGCAAAATAAATCGTAACAAAAAAAAAATAGATTTGGAGTAGAAGAGCTGGCAAGTTATTCGTGTTCGTGATGCGGGTTACAAAGTTCAAAGTGAAAAAATAAACTGAGTACGCGGATACAATACGAGCGATCTACGGAAATGTCTCATTCGTCGTTTTCGTCAATTGATTCGTCACGAAATTGAATTTTTTTTTTACAACGTGTGTATTGATCGCAAAAATTGCACGGAAATCATCCTGCCTTTTGGATAGTTCGATCTCGAACCGATAAACGATTCGATCCCATCGTTGCGGGTTGTTTAATTTTTTTTTTTTACAATCGACGCCACGATTGCTTCGGCAGAGGAAAAGTAATGTTGGGAAATGATACTGGGACGGAACAAAAACGGGCGAGAAGAAATGAAAAAAGAAAACGATAAGACACGAATGATAAAATAGCCTCGTGGACAAATCAAACTATCACAATTGCAACAATGATCATGCTGTTCGCATTCCTTTTCCTCTGCTCTATATCTACAATAATTGTCGGTCGTGATAGTTCCTCCGATTCTCTGTCTCTGTTCGTGTTTTTGGAGAATCGATTCGCCGGAGAAGCCCGAAGAGAAAAATTCTTCGTTAATAGGAGATTTTTTTTAACGGCGGTACGACGACAGCGAACGTATCTCGAGCGTTGTACAAAGCGCTTAGAAAATAGTTGGCGGCGTTGCTCGATCGGCCAGCCATTTCGAGAGCGCACAAAAGTGCGAATCTTGGCATCGAAACGCTACGGCGTTGATCCTTCCTCTTTGTGCACCGATACTTTTGCTACATGTGTTTCTCGTCTTCTTATCTTCCTTTTTACACAACACGCATCATCGCCTACAAAATATTTGTGCGATACGCGACGGATCGACGATTCATTGATGAGGTGAAAAATGAAAATGTCAAAGTTTTCCCGGTCGATTCGTTTCGACCGTGGAGCCATCTGAAAGCGACACTTCGGCGGTGATTTTAGAGAAAACAAAATTTTTGCACGTGTTCTCAACGATTCTCGGATCGTTTGGAAAGCGATACAAAATTATAAAACCAATGGCGAATCATCGTGATATCGGTCGATTCGGTGCTTTTGAATTCTACAACTCGTGATATGAATTCTGGACAAAGTTGCAGGGTTTCGAGTATCGACTAGTTTTTTAAATAATAGATGGTTGTTCTTCGACCTTTCTTAAAATCTCAACGCTTCGGCGCTATCGAAGTTGACGCTCCGTCAACTTCTCCGATTCCTAATAATCTTTTATCTATGCCGTCGATAAGGATACAGAATTTGGGGACGAGGCTTGCGACATTGTCAACGGAACACGATTTCTGATCTTCTCTCTCCTCGGATCGGCATATCAATAGTTTCACGTGTATTTTCACGCTTAGGTGATTAATGAGAAAGCTTCGAGTAGCTGCGTGGGTTCCTGAAAATAACCAGCTCACCCTGTCGATTTCATAGTCGTCGGCCAGAAGGGCTTCCTCCTCATCGTTACCCAAATCGTACTCTTCGTCGCCGAGATCTTCGTCCAATAAGGCGTCATCTCTGGAAATATTACGAAAATAAATGTCGAATAATTCATTTCGCCGAAATTTCAATTCTCGTTTTTTTGTTATTCTTTGTTCGAAAATGTTGAACTCTGAGGTTTTGTCGATGAAAAATCAAGAAGTAATGGCCAAATTTTTAGTATCGTAAAATTATCTTCATTTTTTCGAAATTTTTCATTCGAGCAAATTGTCCAAAAGTGAAGAGAGTCTGAGTCGGATTTACGAACACACTCGAAGTGCGCGTATCGATATGCAGGATTTCACGCATATTCCAACACATACACTCGCATATCTGCTATGCGTTTTCTTCTTCGAAATAATATTCCGTTCGGCGATATTTCGACGGAGAATTTCCATGAAAAATTTATGGCGCAAAAAACACTTCGTTGGCGAAGCCTCTAAACAATATTGGTGAAAGACACCGAGACAAAAAGAGAACTAGCGGAGCTGCGGTAAAGTGCGTCACAAAAGGGAAAGCGTTGAAAGTCTAACCTAAAAGTATCGCGAAGGGATCTCGGCAAATGACACGAACGAAGCGATAAGAAATTTTCTATGAGGCGAAAACTCGAAGCCGTTATAAAAGCAGGAAAGGCTTTCAGGGATAAAAAGTTTTCTC
This sequence comes from Ophioninae sp. B BG-2022a, assembly GCA_030522765.1. Classification (NCBI taxonomy): domain Eukaryota; kingdom Metazoa; phylum Arthropoda; class Insecta; order Hymenoptera; family Ichneumonidae; species Ophioninae sp. B BG-2022a. The sequence goes on from JAPYZJ010000813.1 coordinate 26,250, forward strand.
GTTAGAGGAAGAGATAAATGAATGAAAGTTGCTTACTGATCTGACATGATACACGTCCCTGCGACACGAAAACTTGCGCTTGCTGCTTCTGGCCCACGAAAGAACATGGCGGATGAAGCAACGTTGGAAGGTGCTGCCGCGACATACTTGCGGGCAAAGATAGCGCCATTTTTATTCATGGCTTACTTCCTACGGTCCACCGTTGTTTAGGGTTTCACGTGCTCGCGAGATAGCATTCGACATGGATCTTATGTTTCGTCGCGGCAAATTTCTTCGAGTTTTAGGAAAACGTTCTTACGGAGCATTCGTAGCGAGAAGAAATTTTGGGACTTCGAAACCAACGGTAATTTTGGGTATCGAAACTAGCTGCGATGACACCGGTTGTGCCATTGTTGACAGCGATGCGAATATTCTCGGCGAAGCGCTGCATTCTCAGCAGTTGTACCATCTGAAGTAAGCGAGAAGAAAAACTGTAATTGAATATCGCACGCGTAATAATTTATATTTTATTTTATTTCTTCACAATCGAAACGTGCCAAATTTGGCGTTCTTTATTTCTTCCCAAAATTCGATGAATTTATCAAAATCAACAGAACATATAAAAACATCGAGAAAACGTGAAATGAATTCCAATAATTCCAAAATTTCAGAAATTTCCAAAATTTACTAACTACTTTCAAACTGTAAGAACAAAACATTTTATTATGATTTACAATCTGAATTTGCAAAATTCAGGTTTTGATGTGAAAACAAAACATTTGACGGAACAAGAATATCATACTGGTACGTTTATAATCGAATGTCGCAGCCTTGGCGGAATCGTTCCTCCGGTAGCTCAAGCTATGCACAGACATAATATAACGGATGTCTGCGAGACGGCGATGCGAATGGCGAACGTTCGGTTGCGAGATATAGATGCGATCGCCGCTACGGTCAAACCGGGTTTACCTCTTTCGCTGAACATTGGTACAAACTTTGGAAAATATTTATCCAGAATTGGCGGAAAGCCGTTCATACCTATTCATCATATGGAAGCTCATGCGCTGACGGCAAGGATGATTGAAAAGGTAAACATTAACTGAATCGGTTATCGCTTGTAAAATCTCATAAATCGGATTTCCATCGTTTCAACGTGAAGACTAAGCTTCCCAATTTGAGACTATTTCTTCCCTTTGAATTCCGGCACGACGGTTGATGGAAGTTTTCGTACGTGTGATAAAGAACGGTAAACTTTTGTCGCCAGGATAGGTGCCCTTTCCCTTTTTAGTTCTGCTAATATCGGGTGGCCATTGTCTCCTGGCGGTCGTCAAAAACGTTGGGACTTTTTATTTGCTCGGCAAAACACTGGACGACGCGCCGGGCGAAGCGTTCGACAAGGTTCGCCAAAAAACTTTGATTCCAATCTCTACATTTTCGAGAATGAGAGCGTTGTGATAATCTAATCGTTCGTAGACAGCGCGGAGAATGAAGCTAAAAAATATCCCGGTCTACAAGGATTTGAACGGCGGCGCTGCGATAGAACTCGCCGCGAGTCAAGCCACGGATCCTTTGCAATTTTCATTCGAGCCGACACTGATCAGGCGCAAAGATTGCAACTTTAGCTTTGCCGGATTGAAGAACAACGCGCTCAGGTGGACTCAACGTCAGGAGAGAGAGCACAACGTCGAAGGCGACGCTATTATTCCTGATTTTAATAATTTGTGCGCTGGATTTCTATTGGCCGTCACCAAGCATGTTTGTCACAGAACTAAACGAGCAATGATGTTTTGCATGGAAAAGGAACTATTGCCGAAGGAGAATCCTACGTTGGTAAAAACAAAAACTTTCCTCGTCGCAAAATATCTACTTTTCGCTTTAGCTAAGATTACCATCTCAAACCCGAACAAACTCTTCCCAGGTGGTCTCCGGTGGAGTAGCTTGCAACAATTTCATAGCTAAAGGTCTAGGCATGATCAGCGAAGAAATGGGCTTCAAATTAGTCAGGCCACCGGCGCGTCTCTGCACGGACAACGGTGTTATGATCGCTTGGAACGGAATCGAACGATGGATCGCGAACGACGGAGTTCTGAGAGATCCGGCGGAAATCGAGAAAGTCGTTCAGCAGAAAAAGGCTCCGTTGGGTGAAGACTGGACCGAAAGAGTCAGGGGATCAGAAATATCGTGTAAAATGTTAAAAACGAAGCAATTTTACGATTCTTGAATTTGTGTGATATTTACGTGTATGTACATAACTCGACAAAAATATGAGAAACATTAGGAATGGTCGGAAGAAATCAAACGAGGGTCGGAGCTTTTTGTCGCGCGTCGCGTTTCATCTTCTCGATAAATTCAGTCTCGTCGAAATCGCCGATTTCCTCCATTTTCTTTTCGCAAGCTTTGTCGAGATTCGTCCTGACGACGCTCTTGATTCTTTGAGCGTCTTCTCGATTATTCTTCTGCAGCGAAACTGTCATTATTTCTTGAAACTTCAATGCTGTTTCGGGTCTCATTTCTTCCGGAAAATCGTTTATAACGTTATCAAGATTACGCAGAGAGGGCTCGATTTCGCGATATATCTCGCTCGCGTTTTCCGTGTCCATTTTGTTCACTATCAATATCGCTGGCATCTTCAAGAGGTCTGGCTTGTAAAGCTCGACTTCTTTGTTCAAGAGAACAACGGTTTCGAGACAGCTTCGTTTTATACGCATCTGGGATAATTGGAAACCCTGTACGTCAACCATGAAGACCAAGAGTTGCGTTCTGCTGAGATGTTTTAGAAATTTGTGGCCTCGTCCGATGTTAGCGTGGGCACCTTCGATGAGCCCTGGCAGATCAGCCATTGATATCGTTCTCATATCCGGATAACGTATTATACCCAAATGCGGACGTATCGTAGTAACTGAAAGTTGATGTTCCTCTCGGTCAATACATTTAACTGTTAGTGGATATCGAAAGATCAGTAAAAAAATCTTACAGGGATAAGAAGCTACTTTCGGCTTGGCGTGCGATACGGATCTCAGAAGAGTGCTCTTCCCTGCGTTTGGAAAACCCACGAGACCTACGTCCGCTATCATCCTGAGATCCAGTTCGATGCAGTGGGCTTGTCCTTTTTGACCACTGAAACCTGTCTCCGGACAACCGCCTATACCTCCGGCGGCTACTTTCAATTTTTCATCGGGCTTGTTCAATTCCCCTGTGGAATAACCCAAACTGATTCATTTCCGAAGAAACTTTTCAATGGTTAAGGACATGTCGAAGATAACATACCACGTGACTCACAAGTGCGAGAGAGATAGTCGACATTTTTAAATCGCAATTTCTCAAGGACAAAACATTTTTATCGAAAAATTCAAGCATCTATTTTTGTCTCTATGAATTCTACAAAGTCTGATGCTCGATTTTTCGCCGTGAACTTAATCGACGCCGAGAAAACGGATTTTGAAAATTTGTGAGGTTATGTCGATGTTCATGTCCTTAATGTAAAAGAATTACGAATTGAAAAATGATGTTCATTGGGATTCAATAATAATATTTCTCCAGACGTTATTTGAACTTCCGAGGTTATCGGAACTGTGATAATTCGGTATGAATCACCGTGCGCGTAGAAGAAACACACCAAGCAGGACACCGTCCTCGCTGTAAACCATAATCCCCGGAGGCGCCGCCACGATCAAGTCTTTGCCGCGTTCACCAATCAGACCCGACGGCGTACTGTTTCCACCGGCACCTGCTTGGAATTTCTTGATTTTGGCTAGGCTAGTTAGGCCGGGCAAGGTCGCTCCTTTCTCAGTGACGACATAGACATCCCCGCCTTTGCCTCCTATTCCTCCGTATCGTGGATATCCCATTCCTCCTGGTCCTGCTTTTACGTGCATTCTCAAAGAATCCATAAATCCACTACGCAAATATTTGCGTGGAACCTGGCGAAGTAATCGAGAATAACCCTTATAGCTTCTTTCGAAATTTGTCCGATAAATCGATAAAAACAACCGAGTTTCGATTATGAGAAATGAAACCAAGTTTGAGGTTAAATTTCCAGTTGTTTCATTTTTAATGACGAATCAACCACGCGTATGCAATATTTTATTTGGATTTCATCGTTTTCTATAACTGCTTGTTGTTTGTATAAATCGTCAAATTGATTACCTTTCGTATAACATAACCTAACACGTTCGTGAGAAAAACCATTTCGACAGGCACCGATAATTGCGCTCGTGAGATATAAACGTTGACCGGCTTATTATTGACTCCGTCGTAAAAATGGTGTTTCAATGGTCGATTTTTGTTGCCATTGTCGTTAATAATACGAAAACACACGTTTATCGTGAGCGTTGCTTTAACACGCCGCTACTTTGACGCACACTCTGTAACACGGGATTTCCGTAAAAAGCGCAATAGCGCAAAGTTGCACAATTAAGCGCGAATAGACGTTTCGTTGTTTAAAGTCAAGCGCGTCCTTTCGATAATTACTGTTATCCTTTGCATAACCGCGACAAAGCGATAAACAAAGAGATACAAATAAAAAACGTAATAATCCGAAGTAGAGGGGATGTGACTCATGCATATTAGTCGTGCGAGAATGTATTCGTGACACGATCGTGGTCATGACGTTTTTAGCTTGATATCGCGCACTACACACGGTGAACTGTACAGAGAACTGCCGAGAAAGAAAAAAATATTCGTGGTGGACGGAAACATCAATAAGCACAGAGTCGGGTGTTTTTTCGTGATATAGCCCTCGCTCGATGCTGGAAAATAAAGATTGAACGAATTTGCATCCATTATCGCGCACGGCATGTTCTGGTCCCGAAGAGGGCAGACATCGCACTTTAGTCTAAACAAATAAGAAAAATTCCAAGTCGTAATAATAACTCGACGTTTCCACGATGGATCAGGAAGTTTTAACGACTCTGAAGATCTTGATGATCGGTGAATCGAACGTAGGGAAATCGAGGTATTTACGAAGAATTATCGTTTACCTTGACGTTAATTAAAAACAGTGAATTGATTAACACGACTCTCACACACACATACATCGTATACAAAAATTCTATTCTCATCCATTTACTATGGAATTTTCTAGTAACCTCAAAAATAAAATATACCGTATGTCTGGAAAATTCGATTTTGATGTTTGGGTTGGTTTGGGTTCTGGCAAGTTCGATTTTGATGTTTGGGTTTGTTTGGGTTCTGGCAAATTCGATTTTGATGTTTGGGTTGGTTTGGGTTCTGGCGAATTCGGTTTTGATGTTTGGGTTCGTTTGGGTTCTGGCAAATTCGATTTTCATGTTTTTCGTGTCGCAGCATATTACTGAGATTCACCGACGACGAATTTTACGACAACATGCAGAGCACCGTCGGTATGGATTACAAAACGAAACAAATCATGATTGACGGCAATACCATCAAATTGGCAATATGGGTGCGTAAATCTTCAGAATTTGACAATTTGTATCCGAACTTTGAACGGATTCTTTGACGATGAATTTCCTCAGGATACGGCTGGTCAGGAAAGATTTAGAACCCTGACGCCGAGTTACTACAGAGACGGACAAGGAGCGATTCTCGTTTACGACGTTACGGACAGGAACACATTCGTCAAACTGGAAACTTGGCTGGAGGAGTTAAACACTTACTGCAACAAGATGGATATTGTCAAAATGATAGTCGGCAATAAAATCGATTTGCCCAACAGAGAGGTGACCACCGACGAGGCGCTCCAATTCGCCAGAAGACATCAAACGTTGTACATCGAAAGTAGCGCCAAAACGGCAGACGGTGTCAAATGTTGCTTCGAAGAATTAGTCCAAAAGGTTCGTTAAGATTTTTTTTATTACGAAATTGTAATTGCGTAACGTGTTTCAATTCTTCATTGGGATTCATGATTTCTTCGGTTGGAATTTCATAGATTCTCAGGTTTCGGTAAATTGAAATTATGATTCCAACGGACCATGACTCGTTGCAGATTCTCCAGACACCGGGACTATGGGATACGTATTCAACGAAAATGCTCGGCGTGGGAAACAGCTCGGGGGTCGGAGGAGCGAGAAATCGTTTGGGAAAGCGCGGGATTCAGTTAACGGACGATTATCAACCGCAGGAGTCTTATTCGGCGTGCAGCTACTGTTAGCCCATTTTGTTTCGTTTAATATTCGAAGATAATATCGTTAATCCGCATAATCACGAAATATCGTGGGATTGAATATCGCAAAAGACAAGATAATCAAGTAACAGCAAAGAATTGAGGAAGCATATTAATAACAGATATTAATTACAAAGTTGTAAATACATCACGGACTCTCTTTTTAACGAATAAATGATTTTGCGTTAATCGCGTTTTCAATTCTTTCTGATACTCGTACGAAACAAATGAATGTTGTCGATCGGTTTAAATGAAGACAAAAAAATATGGACGTTCCGAGTCGTCGTGTTTCCTGTCCTGATAATTCTTTCGATTCGTCTTTTTGCAAATCGGACTGCACGAGTGAGAATTTTCCGACCTCGTCGACTCCGCGAGCTGTACAGACAATGAAGAAATATTCCAGTTTGACCAACGATCCAATCCGGTAAAGAATTAACCTCAAAACTCGTCACTGTTTTTATACCTTCAAAAACATGACCGGAAGCGAACACCAAGATTTTCTTCACCATAAAATCTCTTCTATTCGGATAAATAGATAAACTCATCAATTTCTTCATTTATCTTCACAAGAAAATATCTGACTTCATTAACATTGGATTTCTACGAAAAAATCCTATTAAAAGATTAAAGGAAAGAAGAAGACAGGAAATTCATCGTTTTCCTTATTGCGGGCTGAATTCGCATCGCAGTCATGAGTTTTGAGGTTAACTGCGAAAGTTCCAGTCGAAATCAATATTTCTGAGATCTAACCTCTCAGAATTTCATTTTTACGTGATGGAACATCCGTCAATGATTTCTTCCGTTTCCGGCTCGTGAACGTCTTCGAATCGTGACGTCACGAATGGAAAAAAAAACGAATGAATCTAGAGAAGAGATGCTGGAGGCTCTGGCTTGGGCTGCTTGCAAAACGTTCAACTTCCGGCCTTCGGATCCCGTGCATTACTTCGCTTATCAACTATTGCGCTGGAGATACGGCACCCCTTCGCGCAATGACGCTTCTCATTTCTTCAAAATGTGAAATCCTCGTCGATTCGCGATGTCTCGGGAAAAAAAAAGTCGCAAGTTCGTTTCGATTAATTTATCGTTTTCAACTTGGCGCATAACGTGACGGTTATTGTTTTTTTTTTTTTCGCAGAGAGAAGAAATCATTCAGGTACAAAGATGTTCGAGCGTACGTTACTCGTCGCAATAAATTGTAACACCGTTCAACATCGTGTGCGTCTTGTTCGTTAAAAAAATTCGTTTCTTTAATCCATCGATCTTAGCTTCATTTTTCTTTTTTTTTCTTCTTCTTTTCGACTTATCGTTGAGTAATAGCTTCCGTGAAAATTCGAGATTCGTAATAGCGCGGGAAGTACAATATTTTTATTACGACTTATATCGGGGCAAAACGAACGAAATACGTTGTCGGATTTTCCTTTTTTTTTTTTTTTTGCGAACTCAATAGGTTCTTCGATTCTATCTTAATTCGTAATCACGAAGGGGGATGATTAGATCGAGACAAAAAGAAATACGGTAGGACGAGAAGAAATATCGTAGAGGAATGACGTCGTTATACATATATATCTTGGCAGTGTACTTTCCTTTTTAAATGGGCTATGACTTCGTTACGATTCTACAAAAAGTAAACACTTTTTTTTCCATACAAAAAACCTTCGACGAAATGAATAATTTACTTAAAAAAAAAACGTATCCTTTTTCACAAAATTGGGAAAAGCTAACGCTAATCGCTCGAAACGCTTTTTTCTTAACCTAAAAAAAAAAGAAGTCACATCGATAAAATTAAGGATTACAAATAGTTTGCCATTTCGAAATCGGAATCGACTATTTTTCGAATACTCGACAGTCGTCAACGAGAATTTAGAAGAAAAAAACTCTCACTTTAAATTAAAAAAAAAAAAGAAAATTCTTTTTTTTGCACAGCGTTGAAGAGGAATGTGAAAGCTTCTCCGAGCCATTGACATTGAAGAGGCGAAACGATTGATCGATCATTCATGTTCGTTTGGGTTTGTTTGGGTTTCGAAAAATTGCTAGTGAATTTACTGTTAAATCCCCTAGGGGATGAGGACGGTTATCACCGGTCGCCGTGATGGGTCACTTTCGATTTCTTCTCATGGACGACCGTCGGTAAACGAGATAATCCTAACGGTAAACGTAAATCGTTCGGGAACAAATATCGGAAATAAAAATCGTTACGTTGATACAAATAATCTTGTTTCATCAACGGGCGCTTGCGCAGAGCTTTAAACTCGTTGATCCTCGAGAGAGCTTGTGTATCGATTCTGTAATCGTAAAAAAAGAAGAAAATGCGGTAACGAGAAAAATTACTGAAAACAAAAGATGGAACAATCCAGGGGGAGGGGGGGGGGGGGGGGCACAGAGTATAACTGACGCAAAACTAATGGAGAACCGAAAAACTGAGATTCGTGATTCTCCATCGTCTAGATAATAGTATAGCAAAGTATCAAAATATATTGTACGTCAGTGTGTATGTGTGTGTGTGTGTATGTATATAAATATAACTCCCGTTAATCTATTTATCGTCTGGTTGCGTTCAACTGATCTACTCGGGTTTTGCAAGGGGCGAGGGCAATTTTTTTTTTGCATTAGAATATATCATTTTTCCTCATTTCCGAGGACTTAATACAATAAATATTATCTTAGCCTACTTCGGGAAGAAACGGTATAAGAATCCTTCAAAGAATGCGAAAATCATGACTTTTCTTCTTTTCAGTCGAAACGGAACGAAACGAGTGAAGCTTTACGAGGTAAAAATGTATGGAGTGGGGGGATTAGAGTACAAGTCCAAAATCCGTGATCTCGATATATAACGAACGAAAAAATGTTTCCTCGAGATCACGAAAAAAACATTATAGAAGCTACGTATAAAAAAAAAACGATTTGGCTATTGATCGGGCCTATCCGGAAGTATCTCAATCGTGTTTCAATGAACGTGCGATGAACGAGGAGTGTGAATCAGTGGTGATGGATTTTGGTACCATATCCATGTCTTTCTTTTCTTTCTTTTCTTGCTTTCGTCGCTCCGATTGACGTAATACGTTACAGAGAGAACAGATACAGTGGTGAACGAGGCAGAAGACGGGTGCTGCTTTCGCTTGAGGCCGGAACATTCGTCTCGTTTTCCTAACCCCCTTAAACCGAATAAACCTCCAGTTTTCCGATTTTTGCCTTTTCTTCCTCCGACTCGTCGCGAACGATCATCAGTGTGTGCGATAGCCCGCAAGTCACCGCCATTACGTGCAGACCCTCCAATGCTTTTACCTCCATCGGGGTCGTTGACGATTTACGCATGTCACCGAAACCCTGGAAGATTTTTCAACGAAATTATAATGGTGATAAGAAATTTGAAAAAAAAAAAACGATAATTCAAGAAATGTACGATCGATACTCAACGTTAACGCGATTAAGAAAAATAACGATCAGAAATTTATTAACCTTAGAAATTTACGAACTGAATGTTTTCAGAGAAAATTATATTTTTTTGTATCAAACCCATCATCAAACTTTCGAGAATTGATTGATCTTAAATATGATAACATTTGCCGAATTGAAGAAATTTGACAAGAAGACAAGTTGGTCTATAAAATTGGCATTGCTCGTAGAAATTTGTCAAAAGAGAGAAAAGTCGTCGTTTAGTAAATGAAAAATTGGATGGAGAAAATAAACCTAAACTCAACGATTCTCCAATGTCTTACCAATTCTCCAAAAGTGGGACTGGCGCCCCAAGCGATGAGTGATTCATCGGCAGCAACAACGACGCTGGTTTGTGAGCAGCCGACGCACCTTATTTCCCATCCGGATAGATCGGGAATGGGTTTCGGATACATATTGGCTTCGCCGGTGCGTTTAGTTTGTCCGAACATGAGTGCGGAACCGTAAACGTTAATGGCGATGCTATAAGTGCTGCCGCAGTGAACGCTTCGAACGCCACGACTGGGAGGTTCGAGATATTTGATGAGACGAGGAACGAGTTCGTCGCGTTGTTCGTTATGGCCCAAACGACCGACTCCACCGAAACCCCATGAAAACGCGCGACTCTTGCTGTCGATAGCTACGGTGTGATGATGACCGCAACTAAAATCCGTTATTTCAACGCGATCGAGTGGCAACACGTGACCGTCCTTTCCACGCTCGACGTACAACACTATTCTCTTTGGTACTTTCTCGAAGTGAAATCCCATACGAGTATTCGTAACGAAATACTTTCCGTCGGTGTTGTGACCAAGAGCACCGTACTCAGGACTACCAAAACTATGGAGACCACCTTTTATGTCCAGTATCATTGAAAACTCCGCTCCGCAACCGACCTTGATTATCGGAGCGCCTGTGTACTTGACCTTCGTAGCAGTTGTTACGCAAGGATCAGTTTTTCCAACGCCGCACTGACCGAGCTTGTTATCACCGGCGCCGAACACGATACCGCGACTCGTCAAAAAAAGCGTGTGATTTCGACCGCACGCCGCTGCTATTACCGTGTGACCTTTCAGAGCTTCGACCTCCGTTGGATCGTCTCGACGCTTGGTATCGCCAACTCCCAATTGACCTGAACAAACCCAAACAAACCCGGTTAACTGGATATACGAAAAGCTTGCTCGGTGAAATAACATTTTTGTTTTTTTTTAATCATCTTCAAATTTGCAAAGTTAGATCGCAACGAACGAGTTTTTAATTCCTTCGTTTGTTTAAACCCAAACAAAACCAAACTGCTCCCCAGAAATTGTGCTACAAAGCTGGTACAATGTTACAAAATCCAGGAGCAAATATTGGCGCGTTGCGAATTAAGTGAGAATTTATTTAATTAAAAAACGAACTCGTCGCTACGCGTTTACCCTTATCGTTTTTTCCAAAGGCCAAACATCTGTTGTCCTCGGTAACTACGATGCTGTGAGAAGCGGCAGGCCCGGAAGCTACCAATCGGATTCTCGCGCCGTTCAGATTCTTAAAAGTATGAGGCGTCCACAGACTCCTTCCGATGTTCGATATCGGACCCTTCGGGGGAGCCTTCCGACCCGCCATTTCCCAGTTGGTGAGACCGCACATCAGCAAAGTTCCGGGCTTCCCCCATCCTCCCTAAAAGCAGAAAATCATTCGAAACGCGCATCGATGTCATTTCGTAGACCAAAAAACTGAGAAATTCCAAATATCGTAAATCGCTAATGAGTTATCATTATTCGCTTCGGAGACAAAACAGGTTAAATTAAAAGTACTTCAACGGCCAAATTTTTGCAGAATATATCTTTTTCGTTTTCCAAAGTTTCCAATGGGTTTCGCGTATGAAACTAATAGAAATGATAAGTTTCTCGTTTATCGATTCGCGAAACACCTCCGATGTATCCTGAATAATAACGATACTGGAAAATTGATAAAATCCATTTCCTTCGTTATGCAAACTGCAGCCTCATCGTTACGAATGCAATTTGGCATCGGTGCGAAGAAAACTGATGAATTAACTTCATTTTTTATTTATAACTTTTTAGATAATCTTTGGGTTATAAAAAATATGGGATTGTTTCTTCGGGTGGTCGAATATTATATCATCGTTATTAATTGGGTCATATACCTTTAAGATACAAATATATATATATATATCTATATATGTGTATGTATATATATACATATTTGTACATACGTATACAAATAGACGTTATTTGTAATAATGAATAAAGTCGTTTTACCTCCGGTGGATGTAACTCGGGAATATTGGATATGTCCTCGGGGGTTTCGTCTTCGGTGGCGTCCCCACCGGTTTTAGCACCGGCCTCGGTATCAGCATCGGCGTCGACCTCGGCGTCATCGACTTCCGATTCTTGTTCGCTCGAGATGTCCTCCTCGTCGTATTCGACCTTTCGCGATTTGCCGCGACCTTTCTTCACACCCACGTTTTTTCGCTTGGCCGACATATTTCTTTATCGTTTGGTTATTTCCGTTAGTTTTAGCGGATTTATTCGCGGGACGATTTCGCGGACGCGACACTGTACGTTCCGCTCGAGTGCCTCCTCGCTTTGTCGAACACACAACGGCGGTGAGAACAAAAAAAATAGAACGAACGATGAAAACAACAATATCTAGGCTTTTTGGCGGTTATGCGAAAATTCGAAATTCCGCTTGTCAATTCCAACGCCTGACAATTTCTTCGTCGGATATTTAATATTCCGATGCTTCTTTTATTTGTAACAGTCGAACGAAACGACGCAACCGAAAAAAAAGCGTCCGACTGGCATCAACCAGCATCAACCGCTAACCAGCATCAAACCTTTGGCATACTTGTCGCGTGTGTGCGTGTATTCGAGGGGGTTTAGTCGTTCGGCCGAAGCCGGCGTGGAGCACCCAAAGCCCCCTATACGCCGTGCTACGGAAAAATATCACAAATTCACATAAAAAATTGTTGAATATCAATATATTTTTTATACTTTCCTCATCGTTTATCAAGACACAGGCTTTACTTTTTTTTTCGTTGCATACTAAATGATAAGCGATACTGGAGTGTTGATCATCGGACAATTCATGGTTTTGATAAACCACGCGGAAAACTTACTTACCGACGACCGTCGTAGAAGAAATCAACGAAAGGGTTATTTAAGAAAGGACGCGTCTTTACCAGCCGTCGATGGGCCAAGTAGTGGTAGTTCCAAGAAAGTGGTTTTGACAAAACTGCCAACGGTTTCTTCCCCGTCTGAAAGTAAAATTCGTGGCTACTCGGTACTTTGCAGTGAAATTAATAAAAAGAGTTTGTCGTACTTTTTTCTCGAATTATCAGAAATATCGGAAAATGCCGAGAGTGTAAAAATCAGCTATATTTATTGTATCGTATCGCAGCTCGATCGGTAAAACCCGGCAGCTGAAAAATAAAACAAAGTAATTGTCCACTGACTCCTAGCGCCTTGACGTAGCGCGGTCAACCGCCGAACTTATACAAGTTTAGTAAGAGCCCGAAACGGCCAATGATAACATCGTCTCGTTTGTGTTTCGGACCTCCCGATTTTCGTCTGACAATTCGTTTATCTTGCAACAATACTTATATTTCCCGATTAGATGATTCGTCAGTTGCGGACGTTAAGAAAGCGTAGAACGTCCAAAAATACAAATAAATCGAAAGGGAATATTTCAAAATGAATAGATTCGAGTACGGGGCGTCGCGGCTTTTGCCGAACGAGACTCATATTAGAAGCGATTTTCCCGTTCGGCTTTACGACGGCGAAATCAAGGTGAAGTTTTTCAAATTCTTCGCTAATTAATCTGCGTAAACTTAGGCTCCCCGAAATAAGTGATTTTCCAATTTTCGTTTCTTAGACAAGGATTACAGTGATAGAATCGTTCATGCATAATCGCTCGAAACTTGAAATCCTTTTTTATCGAAAAGTTCTTATCAAGTTTTTATCAACTCTTATCAATGGAATTTATTGTTTTGATAATAATACTGACCGGAGGCGAAAAATAAATAAACATAATTTCAATGTACCAAGAATTTCGTACGACTAATTGAAAATGTTCGAATTTTGGAAAGTTTGAAATTTCGAAATATGTAACTTAGAGAACAATTTTTGCAGACGATATACGAAGGTGGACAATTGGTCCTCACGAGTTACAGACTTTTATGGGCAAGAGCCGGGGAGACGAGTAACGGCCAGAACTGCCTTTGTCTAACGCTTTCTCGCGTCGTTTACTACGAGGAGGAAAGTCCTGGTACTTTTTCGTTCGGGCGTAGCAAAAAGGTTGTTCTCCATTTAGCGGAGCCTGGTAGCGGTAGGTGTACAAAAAAAATCCTTTACGAGAAAAATCTTCAAGTTTTCTTTCCAACGTTTAATTATTTTCATTATTTTCCAAAGTAAGGCTAATGATCGATGAATGTTACGATTTTGCAGATAAGATGCCAGGTCCTTTGGACAACAGCTCGACGAACTATATTAAATTATCCTTCAAAGAAGGATTGGATCCAAGATTCGTGATCGATTTGGCGAACGCGGTGGCGAGTCGCGAATGGGAAAGATTTATGCCTCCCGTAGTCGCGCGAATCCATTCGCCGGACAATGCGCAAAAATCCTTGCCGTTGAAACAGATAGAAACGAGAAGAGGTATCGTGGGTATCGAGAGAAGTCTTCAGGAAAAGCAGAAAGCGACGGACGACAGTATATCGTTGGCGTTCCAAGACTTGCAAAAGTTGATGGCGATGGCCAAGGATATGGTTTCGATATCCAAAACCATATCGGCGAAAATACGTGTGAGTTTTCGCGAAGGATAATTAGGGAAAGAGATACGAAAGGATAGCACATTTGTAGAGTTGCGGTTATCAGGTTTATCATTTTTGCGTGCAATTATTTAGGAGCGCGGCGGTGATATAACGGAAGACGAAACGGTGAAATTCAAAGCGTATCTGATGAGTCTGGGTATCGACGACCCGGTAACCCGAGACGCGTACAAAAGCAGCAACGAATATTACAGGCAATTGGCTATGGAGCTTTCTCAAATATTAGAAGAGCCAGTGAAGGTATGTTGCGGTAGTTTCAAACATCGAAGGAATTCGGTGAATTCCAAAAATGAGATTTTATATTTTTGATATATCGAGTTTTACAGAAGAAATCATTTATTCTAGGAAGTCGGCGGGATGATGGCTTTGACGGACGTTTACTGTCGCGTCAACAGAGCGCGTGGAATGGAACTTTTGTCTCCCGAAGATTTGTTGAACGCGACTAGGCTTTTAGGGCCCCTAGGTTTACCGATAGTTCTGCGAACTTTCGACAGCGGTGTGATGGTGATTCAATTGAGATCGCACGACGACAACGCTATCGTCGAAGCCATCTCCGAATGGGTAATCATATCGGCGAATCCTCGTTATTCGGAAAATCACAGAATGATCATTTTTAAAGTTAACTTTCGACTTTTTCCCAGTTGACGGAACGGGGCTCGGCGACGGCGGAAGAACTCGCACAATCGGAGGGCATATCTGTTTTGCTGGCGCGCGAACGCCTCTTTGTTACGGAGAAGAACGGCAAAGCTTGCAGGGACGATACGATAGAAGCGTTAAGATTCTACCCGAATCTCTTTCTCGAACGAACCCCTTAAGCTTGTTTTTATTTCCGAGTTCATTTTTTTCGGTTAAAAACATCGAGGTAAGAATGTTATTGTAATTTATTTGTGCCTATCACCGTGCTTGAATAATGAATTATCGTGTCGTCATTGTTATAGCTAATAAGTACGTTGCCAATAAAGAATATATATATATATATATATATTTTTTATCAATGTGTACGAAAAAACTAAATACGTGAAACATAACCTCACGAATTATCGAAATTCGTTATTTCAACGCCGGATTAACTTTCCAATGGAGAATCAAGCGTCAGGCTTCGATGCTTGATTTCAGCAACCCAAACAAACCCAAACACACATTTTGCCACTTTGATCGCCGAATTCCTTTACATATTTCGCTGGCGGCGTCACGAGCGACCAGCTGTTAATATAAGATATACAGGGTGTTCTACGATGAAATGTTATGTGTGGAATTGGGGCTGAGATTCTCAGTCGATGGATATACAGTAAAAAATCGTTTTTTTACAAGTTTTTTACGATTTTTTCATAGATATTTTGGGTTTTGGGGAAAATGAATGGTGAATTCGTGCTCAGGGGATCAAATTACATCGGAATGGACCTATTGAAAAAAGCTTTTAAATCCAAAATTTTTTTGGATTTTTGGGGAAAAAAATTTTTTTCACTAAATCATCGATAACTTTTTTGCCTTTGGGATTTGGCACTCCACCCTGTGCTCAATCTCTTCGTTTTGATTTTCTCTTCAAAATGCTTTTTTAAAAATTCACATACGATGATTTTTCGATTTTTGGCAGAATTTCAAAGTTGGACCATCGATTTTTGCCAATTTTTCCATACATACCCCTTTGCCTCTTTTTTTGCCATTT